>JAFVLL020042649.1:0-80570 GCA_021397915.2 Tor tambroides | reverse complement strand
ACACACCTGCCTGTAACTTTCTAGTGATCTTGAAGACATTGATAAGCTTCTTCAGGTGTGTTTGATTAGGGTTGGAGCTAAACTCTGCAGGACACTGGCCCTCCAGGACAGAAGTTGCCTATCCCTGCCATAGAAGAACCATTTTGGGTTCCCTTTCAGTGAACAGTTCTTAAAAGAACCACTTTTTACCTTATGTGAAGAACATTTTGAAAAACTGAATCTTTTTCCAGTATAAAGAACATTTTGTCCAGTGGAAAGATTCCATGAATTCTAAATGTTCTTTCGGAACATACCAAGCCGACGCCGATGAACTAGTGGCGACAAAAGCAGACTGCGGGGTCGGCTCACGTCGGCAGCGTCTGGGTCCAAAGTTGGGTCCAACCGTTCTGCACCTGCGTAAGAAGAAATGCCTTTCCGTACCAGCAGGTGGCAGTAGTCTTATGGACTGGTTCGCCAACTGAACAGCCAATCAGAATGATCAGATGGCCCGACTGACCGACGAGCTCCGACACCGATTCAACATGTCGATGGCGCGGAACCAGGCTCTCGATGCCAACAAAGAACCTTCATTTTTTTTTAGCAAAAATGCTGCTAAATGAGTTTAAATCTCTAACCCTAAGCATGAGCAATGGTAATAGTAATTCTTGCCTTTGCAAACACCTCTCATCAACACTTTGCTTTAACATTGTAACAGTGCTCATAAGACAGGCGCATCTGTGAAGCACAGATGGCCACATTCATAGTTGATAAGTGTATATCTTCAGCTGTCTTTTAAGAACAAGCCCTTAAAAGCAACAGAACATGGCAGAAAGCGATACAATATTCACGAGGATGTGTGCTGTGATGGACACTTGATTTCTCCGCTGGTTTTAGCTTCTTGTCAAACTTCTGTCTTGTAGGTGTTTGGAGTGTCAGGCTCTTGTGAGCGTGTGGATTGAAGAGTAGTTTTGTGTGGAGGAATGTCACGGAACAGAATGTGTTTTGTATTAAGTCGTCTCATACCTGCAGACTTCATCTGTTTGCTTGCAGAAAACAGCTTGTCAAAAAAATCTTTTGAACCTTTTGCTATATAACATTTATTCAAAGGAACAGTTCAGCTAAACAAGAAAATCCTCATGTTATTTCAAACCTGTGTGATTTTCTTCTTCTGTGCAACATAAAGGGAAAAATTTAGCCGGAAATTGAATGGTGACCTTTCTCAAAGCTCAAAAAAGGACATAAAGCATCATAAAGTGACTCATCTGTTATATTCCAAGCCTCCTCAAGTGAAGAACAGACTGAAGTGCTATTGAGCTGCTATTCACTGAAAACCTTCTCTACCACAGCAATCTCATTCACATTTGTGTATTTTCAAATATGACACATCAAAATGTATTACACCGGGTTTGAAGCCAGTGATGTCACATGCTCTCATAACCAATAACAACATGGCTAATTTGAATAATGCACAATGAAGTGCTGAAAAGGGTAAATCATTTGAATGTGCAAGTATTCAAATCACACAAATGAGATTTGAGAGCTAGAAGATTGACAATGAATAACAACTGAAATTTCAACTGAAACTGAAATGCTATTATACGATTTCAGAAGTCTTTGAATATACACTAGCATTTTTTTTAAAGAAATTAATGGATGCATTAAATCCCTTAAAAGACATTCAAATTATTACAAAAAGTTCCTATTTCTAATGAATGCTGCTCTTTTGAACTTTCAGTGAAATCAAAGAATTCATCATAGAATCCTGGAAAAATGGTTTCCACAAAAATATTAAGCATCACAACTGTTTTTAACATTGATAATATTAGGAAATATTTCTTGAGCAGCAAATCAGAATGTCAGAATGATTTCTGAAGGATCATGTGACACTGAAGACTGGAGTAATGATGCAGAAAATTCAGCTTTGCATCACAGAAATAAGTTACATTTTAAAATATATTTATAAAAAAAAAACAGTGTTAAATTGTAATCATATTTCACAATATTATGATTTTTAGTATATTTTTGATCTAATAAATGCAGCCTCGGACAGCATATAGTAAGTCAAAAACATTAAATACAAAAACATTTTTAAAAAATCTTCTCAACTCCAAGTTTTTAAACAGTAGTGTAGCACTAAATAGAGAATGGAATAAAGAAACTATTTTTATAGTGCTTTTTTGCCTTTTTTCAGCTGGACAGCACTGGGTCACCATTCACTTTCATTGTAGTGAAAAAATGGCATGAACATCCTGCATAAAATCTCCTTTAATGTTCCAAAGAAATCTTAAGAATTTGAAGCAACATGAGGGTGAGTAAAAGACAGCTAATGAAATTGATTTATCATTTTTTGACACTTTGTCTGGTTCACTTTTGCTGTAACACAAGCTCAAGGATGGGATCCTGAGCTGTTAGGAATGCTTGCACAATAAGCAAAGATAGCGGCTCACCTTCTTTTGCAGAAAAACATACCATAACGTAAGAGTGCTTTTTGCTCCTTGTGTCCTTTTTAATCTGGCTCTCGTTCTCCCATAGGTGTCATATGCTCTAATTAGGCCTTGTGAGAGGATAGTACTGTCCATGCAGTCGGATTTCTAGGACGCTAATTACTCCTGCCGGAGTTCTGGTTTATTGACAATGGCTTCCTTGAAAAAGCTCGTCGAGGGACTAATAATGACCAGCTGCTTCCCACACTGCAGCGCAAACTAATGAATACTCTTTCAATCAGGGCTGTGATGGATTTAATGACAAAAATCATTTCCGCCCACAGGCTGCACGAAAAAAACGCACTGATATAAGCAGAATTGCATTGGTCCCAGAAGACCTGCACCACCCGTTCTTGAAATCCGCGTGACCCGGATCAAATGCCGGTGGTAAATAGGCTTCGCTGTCTTTGTTTCATTTCATTTTGTGCTTGTTTTTGCTTGATAAGTGATGAATGAAAAGCTTTATTGTATCAGCGTGTATCTCAATGGCTGCCATCTGTCTGAGGGCCCCGTTCGTTCGCCGTCGTGGGAGGAAGCTGCTTTATTGATTTGATTCTGAGCTGAATTTCCCGCAAGTCTCCTTGCGGACTATGCCAAATCTTTGAGTTAAATGACAAACAGGCTGACAGAAAAGAAAAATGACTCTTCTAAACGTGTGCCAGGATGTGAATATATTTCCTGAGGACATCCCTCGCAGCCAGGGGACTCACATTTTGGCAGGCTTTGATTGGTTTGATGGCATCCTCGCGGCTGCGCCAGAATGCTTGTTTCTCAACGTACGAGACCTTTAAGAGGATTTACAGCATTTTGCACTGGGAGCCTTCGGGTTTGTGTCTCATTAATACCTGGGAATCTCTCTGGATTTGTTCTGGGATGAAATGAATGTTGCGTACTTGCTGTCGTGCTTTGAATTGTGTAATCCTCCTTCAATTCAAGGTCAAGTTATTGAGGTCTGCACTTCATTATTAAGCTCTCATCTTTATTTAACAACCGATATGGTCAATATGCTAATAGCAACTAAACACTTTTTGTGATTTACAGTGTGTAGTTGTAACTATAGAGGCCAGATAGAATAAAACCACTCATTAAAGTGATTTTTACTTAAGGTTAGAGGTATTCTTATGCAAACTAAGTCCCTCTTGATGGTGGCAAAATCACTGTAAAACATTGGCATTGACTGGCTTATTGCTGGGGGGGGTGGGGGGTCCCAAAAAGTACAAAAGTTATCCAGTTTTTTGAGGAAGTTGTTACATCCTGTCAGTAGGTTTTAGTCCAATGCCATAACGTCAACTAGCATTTTCTGAAAAAAGAAAATATTGTCTAGAACGCAACTTAAAGGGGTCATATGATGCGATTTCAAGTTTTCCTTTCTCTTGGAGTGTTACAAACTGTTCATGCATAGATAAGATCCCTAAAGTTGCAAAGACTAAAGTCTCAAACCCAAAGAGATATTCTTTATAAAAGTTAAGACTTGTCCACGCCCTCATAAAACGGCTCATTTAAACACGCCCCCACATGTCTACATCACTGTGTGGGAAGATTTGCATAACACCGCCCAAATGTATACGCAAAGAAAGAGGTTGTGATTTTTATTCTCGCTGTAGTATTGTTGCTGCCGCCATGTCCTGGAGACATTTTGTTTTGTTGTGAAAGCGAAAGTACTTTGTTTGGGCTTCCAAAAGAGGACACAACTAGAAATCAGTGGTTAAGTTGTGTTTACAACACTGTTCCAGAACAGTTCAACCCAAATATTAGAGTGTGCGCAGCACATTTTATGGAGGACTATTCCCTGAACCTGGGAGAGTAGCCTACAATGCCAGCTGTGCACAAAGGCTGTTTCTATAAAGTGGGGTAATTCCAACTTTGCAAGGACAGTCTGGCACTTCTGACTTGCAGCCTGTAAGTATGTTTTCTTATTTAAAGAATTTGCCACTGACTATTCAAACGTGAGTTTTGAGCTGTGTAGAGTAGCGCTTGTTTGTCGTTTCTCCGATCACAAATGCAGACATGGTAATGTTTACGTAAAAAGACAGTATAAGTCATTATAATCAGTAATTATGTCCCGACTGGATGCAACAAATGCCTCGTTTATAATGGGTTTTATTGTTTTTGTGTCGTCACGCCGAGACACAATACGGCATCACAATACGGTAAGGGGGCGTAACATTTCCGTCTCACGCTTGAGGTATTCGGCCAATCACAACGCACTGGATAGCTGGCCAATCAGAGCACACCTCGCTTCTCAGAACGATGAGCTTTGTAAAATTCGACACGTTTCAGAAAGGTGGGGCATAGAGGAGCAACAATAATGTACAGTATGTGGAAAATAATGTGTTTTTTTAACCTTAAACCGCATAAACACATTGCATTACACCAAATACACAAAATAATGTTCTTTTTAGCAACATCATATGACCCCTTTAAATAAAATGTCAAGTGATTTTTTTGATTATTGTGAGTTTGCTGCAAAGAAACAAAGAAGCAAAGTCTACTTTTAAAAGAAGAATACTATTTATTGTAATACTTCATTTGATCATAATATAATGTCATATTTCTTAATGTACACAGAATATATACTTATTTATATATTTGGGCATAAGCTACTACAAGGGACACGTACAGTTATTAAAGCAAACAGAGAAAAAAAAACATCAGAATATCATTGGCACAGATGTGAAGAATACATATTGGATAAAACAAACTTAAATCAACACTTTACAGTCTCACAGTGAATACATTTTCGTCTGTTTACACATTCATGGCTTAATACACAGATCTGGATGAAAACACAAAGGCTATACATTCTAAAATAACGGTCGCCTAAAAAAACTCACGCTGGGGGCTCAGCTAGAATATTTTAAACTCACGTGTGAAAGGGTTAAAGAGACGAGCTGCCTCTTTATAGAAACACGCACACTCCTAAATATTTGATTTGAATAGGAGTTATTTGTGTTACAGATGTCTGTTACCATGATTATTGAATTAAAGACACTGGAAAGTGTAACATTGTAAATGAAAATATATTTAAAAAAAAAAAAAATTAAACCCATTTAACACTTGTTTTTGTACTTTCTCACTGATAACGTTTGATTGAACATGATACAGCCAGAGAAATAATACTGAACATGGGTCAATGAAGGGTTTAAATGCTTTAAGGGGATAGAACTATATTTTTATTTTTTTTAATGTACAAGTTCTGTTAATACCACTGTGAGACAAATACGCTTTTTTTCCAGCATCTGAGTAACCATATTTTACACTTGCTTTTGCCCTTGGTCAGTATTCGCACCGCATATCAGCTCTATTTCCGTAATTAATATGCTTGACTTGTGTGAGCAACTCTGCCATCAGCCCAAATTAGCTAGCAAACAAACAAACAAGCTCAGCGCAGCAGAGCATGATAGGTAATGGAGCGTTATGCCTGATGGCTCCTTCAGCGGTAACAAAAGCAACAATCACGTGACACAGTGATGTAGGCTGAGAGGCGGAGTTAAATTAGCGTCAATCACGGTGACGGTATTTACCGACTAATCAAGCGTCAGTCAGCACGTACATAAATGCTCAGCGGAGACAGAAAGGGCATCTTCTAACTATGCTGACACGGCGGCGCTGATCTAAACCCAATCACATGCTGCTGACAGCGGCTGAATCAGACCCAGAACTCACCGAAAACAAGAGCTAAAGATGCTGAACGAGGTGAAAACTTGAGGTGTGGCTGCAGTGAGATGTTTGTAAGTGTTACCCTTGAGGAGCAGACAGCAGAAGAACAGACTTCATGGGAAAACTAAGTGTTATGGGGCCACAAAGAGATCGGAATCGAGGTCAATCCAGTGTGATACAATACAATAAATAAGATAAGCTGCTCAAGAGGCGTACAGTGCGGACCAGAAAGAACCAAAAGCTAACATAACCACAGGTGTATTTGAACCGTTTTGCTTACTACAACCAAACAATGTGCAGAAATTTGCAAACAGAACATGTTACATGACAAAGAACAGACTATGAATTATATAAAACAAACACAACAGGGCTGCAACCACCATAAACACTGGGACATTTCCCTCGATTTTTGGGGGGTTTTCAATGAACGCTTCCTAACTGAAACAATAAATATGAAAATATGAAAAAGACAAATCTAAAAATAAAGAAAATATCAGTGCTAAAAAGCAAGGTGATTAAGTTTTATGTATGCTACTGTTTTTTTTAAAAAATAAATTAATACTTTTATTCAGAAAGGATGCATTCAATTTATCAAAAGTGATAAGTAAAGACATTTAGAATGTTAAAAAAAATCTATTTTAAATAAACGCTGTTCTTTTGAACTTTCTAGTCATCAAAAAAATTCTGAAAAAAAAAAAAATTAATATTAAACAGCACTCTGAAGACTGGAATAATAAAAGCACTTCTGAAGACTCTCCAGTTATTCATTATTCCAGTCTTCATGATGCTGAAAATCCAGCTTTTACTTTTTACAATATAATAAAATAGAAACAGGTTATTTTTAAATTGTAATATTTCACTATTTTACTGTATTTTTTGATCAAATAAATGCAGCCCTGGTGTGCATTAAAGTATTCTTTCAAAAGCATGAAAAAATCTTACCAATCCCAAACTTTTCAATGGTATAGTTTCAGTGTATATTTTTGACTTCGCCTCAGTGTGCACTGAATTCTGTATACGACCCGTTTCAAAACTCTCCATACAATCAAGGACTTTTCTTACAAACATATTTTCTGTCATTTGTGCACAAAATCAATTTCTGTGCTTCTTTTGCAGTGTAAAGACGGCTATATTCAGATTCATATAACAATTGAAGAAAAGAAACATTTTAGTATACAAGAAAGAAGACCAGTTGCAATTCAAGTATCATGCTGTGCTGCCCTGCAAACATAGTAAGTACACACTAAAAAAAATGCTGGGTTAAATACAACCCAGTGCTGGGTAAATATCGGACAGAACACATGCTCGGTTGTTTTCAACAACAGTTGGGCTAAACGTTTAACCCAACCCTCTGGGCAGTAAGCCAACCGCTAGGTCTAAACAACCCAATCGCTGGGTTCGTCCATATTTTACCCAGCATTGTTTAGAGTGTAGAGTATGAACGTGTTCTCTTAAGAGTATTTTACAAAAGATCAACATAAGGAAGTATATTTTCTAGTAAGTGTGATGGCAAAACCTCTGTCCCATTTATTTGAGCCCATCTAATCCTGAATATGTAGTCATCCTGAATGGCAGCCATATAAACTGTTGAACAGCTGCAAATTAATTTGAAAATATCTTGTGTATCATTTTAAAATCAGCTTATAATGACTGCTTTTATCCTGTTTCTATAGGGCTGTATTGTCATTTATGGACACTACACTACTTTGTGTACCATGGAAGAAAGAAGAACAGGTTTGGAACAACATGAAGGGTGAGTAAATGATGACAGAATGTTCATATTAGTGAACTAACTATTAAGAATGAATGTAACGTTGAAACGACAGAATCGGAGATGTTCAGAAACACTCACTTTGTGATAGTTAAGGCTGGAATGGTAAACACATTCAGATCATGTTCTCTGCACACCTAATGAACATGTTTACGGGGAAAACAGACAGAATGTATTCCATCACAATACAGAAAACACAATGGATTTGGCTTATTTCACAGTGAGACTCACTTCACAACATAACACAGTCGAAACACACAAACTATAAAATGAATGATTCAGTAAAAAGAAACATGAAAACACGGAGGCGTTCTCGTAACGTGAAACTCAAACGCCAGTGACCCAATTTACTCTTCAAGTATAAAGTCCAGTGATATCGACCTCTTCAAGTTACGAACGGCGCAGCAAATATACGTTCGGTGACTGGAGGGAATGAAGAACCAAGGCTGTTTTTACAACACCAGCTACACACTGAATTTACATTCAAAAGATCAATTTTCCAGATAGGATTATTCAACGTTAAGTTACTACGCCATAAAGCTTTGTTAAGGCTTGTGTAGGCCTCCAGATGTTAGTTTCCTCTATTTGCTTAGTATACAATGTTCTGTCTGTACAGATTTTACATATATGTGTTCAGATTCACCGTCTGAATCTTCAATTTCTGTTTTTTCTTTGCGTCCAAAGACTGAACTTATTGAAAAAAAATTCCAGAGCTCTTTGACCCAACTCAAGGCATGATGTCTATTTGAAGTAGTTGAGCCCGGCCACCAGAAGGAACTTCTCCAGGAAGAGTTCAGAGTCGAGAACCGCGATGTGAGCCGCACGTCCGATCAGCGTGTTAGCCGTGTTCGGTAACGCGTGGAACACGTTCTGTCTGATCAAACGACAGTTTGGAGCACTCAGCAACGGCTGGAGTAAGTTATTGATCATCTCTGTATATACTGGACCTGTTAAAAAGCAAATATATTTATCATACACATTGCATACAAGTGCAAAATTTTGTATATTATTTAACATTAATCACAAATATATTATAGTAGATGTTTTGCTGATGCTTCTATTTACTTTTTTCTCCAAAAATGAAAAAGTTTATGTAAGTAAATATACATAGATATTATTAAAATATAAATAAATAAATGAATTAGTGCTGTCAAACGATTAATCGCGATTAATCGCATCCAAAATAAGTGTTTGTTTACATAATATATATGTGTGTACTGTGTATATTTATTATGTGTATATATAAATACACACACATGCATGTATATATTTCAGAAAAATGTTATTTTTATATATTAATATATTTATTTATAATATAAATTATATGAATATAAATATCGACATGTAAATACATGTGAATATTTTTAAAATATATACTGTGTGTGTATTTATATATACATAATAAATTTACACAGAACACACACATATATTATGCAAACAAAAACTTTTATTTTGGATGTAATCGCGAATAATCGCGATTTATCGTTTGACAGCACTAAAATAAATACATAAATAAATAGTTAGTTAGGTAGGTAGTTAGTTACTGTTTAAAACTGTGGGGTGAATAAAATATTTTTCTTTCACATAAATGCTGTTTTTGAACTTTTTATTAATCAAATATTCCAGAAAAAAATTTATCATAAAATAAAATATTAACATAAAAATGAAAATATTTGAATAAAATAATTCCTAAAGATATGTATAACAAAAATATTAAAATAAAATGAACTTTTTTTGTTTATAAAATAAACAAAAATAAGATGTTAAAATTGTTTAAATATTAAAATTACATCTTGAAAATATTTATCACAAAAATAAAATATTACAATAACAATTTTTACCACTGACAATAGTGTAAAAAAAAAAGTTTCTTGTGCACCTAATTAGCATATTAGAATGATTTTTTTTTGAAGGATCGTGTTACAATAAAACAATTCAGATTTGCTATCACAGAAATAAATTACATTTTAGAACATATTAAACTAGAAAACAGCTGTTTCATTAATAATATTGTAATAATATTTAACAATATTACTGTTTTTGAATTCTTTATCATTAAATGCATCCTTTGTGCATTTACTAAAACTGTCTGTTTTTTGTTTTTTTTAAGACTCCTTTCAAAAACATAGATTGGATACTAGCTTACCACAGACCATGTTAATAAGTGAATTAGTATGTCTATACTTTTTTTAACTATGTAACATTTATCCAGGCACAGTGCCTTGCCCCTTTGACTTGCGTTGTAAATGCATTGTAGATTTTTGCTTGTTTTTTAAATTAAACAACAGCATGCAAGGGCATCTTGCATATTTTTCAAAGATTTGTTGCATAAACCTTGCAAACCCTGCAAGTCTAGTTCTATCCCAGAAGAGCCTGAAAACTCACAAACATGACTTCATCTCCAAGGGGACTGATAAAAACCTGTGCTCGCAGACTCTCGGAAAGCCTACCAGTCTGATTGGAACTTGCCATGTTGAGAAAGCTCTTGCCATTTTTTGCCGTCTGCAGCTAGCTGTGCATTGACACCGACAGTCTGAATACTCATATCCCAACAAAGTCTCTATTTCAAGGCATCCTTCATTGTTCTATGTGATCATAGTCTTCTGTGTGTGTGTGTGACTGCTCAGAGTGTGTATCCTTAGCTCTGTCTGTCACACTGACACTCACAGAGAGCCAGAATTCTCTAATCTGTCTCTCAAACCGAGAGAAAAATACCTGTCAAAGAGCCGCATGCCACTCTCAGAGGTGACAGTCTCATAAAATGAAGAATGCTCTCTTCCCGCTCGCTCTCTCTTTAACTTCATATCAGTTTCCTTTCATTTCATTCACACTGCTTGCAGAGCGATTTTCTACTAATGGAATACGCGTGCAGAAAAAATCTCAGGTTTATTTGTATTTTAAATATTAAAACTAAGGAACAGTTGAAGCGATTGATTCTAGAGCGTTCCAGCTGGTTGTTAGGGTGATGCTATGTGCTTGCTAAAGTGTTCTAGTAAGTTCTGGGTTGGAACAGGAAGTTAACACACCTGTGGTTCTGTCTTTAAGCGCCGTCCGACACATCTCAATGCGGGCAGAGTGGAAGGGCACGTATCTGTCCTGTGGAGAGGCCACCAACACCACGTTCCTGAAGAACTGCAGACCTGGACAAAGAGAGAAAGAAAACATGGGTATGTGTGTATGTGTTTGTGTTCATTCTTGCTTATTTTTTCAGTGAATCTCTACCTGGTTTCTTGCTGAGCGTGTAGAGGAAGGTCTGTCGCGGGTCGGTGTGGTCTCTGAATGTAAGCTGCAGTAGGGAACCAGACTTCTTCAGTTTTTGCATTAGCCACAGACCTGAAGAACAAGGATAGAAAGTCACATGAGTTTAGAATTAGATGAAGTTGAGGAAATGATGACAGACTCCCTGATCAACTCTACACCAGCTTCATATACACTACCATTCAAATGTTTGGGGTTAGTAAGATTTTTTTATTGCTTTGAAAAAAGTCTCTTGTGCTCACCAAGGCTTACCAAAATATGGTAAAAACAGTAATATTATTACAATTTAAAATATTCAAATTCTATTTGAGTATGTTTTTAAAATATAATTTATTTCAGTGATGCAAAGCTGATTTTTTTTTTAGCATCATTGCTTCAGTCTTCAGTGTCACATGATCCTTCACAAATCGTTCTAAAATGCTGATTTGCTGCCCAAGACACATTTCTTATATTATCAATGTTAAAACCCTTTTTTTTGTTCAAGAGTCTTTGATGAATAGAAATTTCCAAAGAACATCATTTATTTAATCTTTTGTAAAATTATAAATGTCTTTACTGTCACTTTTGATCAATGTAAAGCATCCCTGCCAAATACAAGAATTACTTTCTTAAAATAAAACCAGACTGACCCCAAACTTTTGAACAGTGTGTGTCTGTATTGGTGTGTGTACCTGTGCTGACCAGCGTGCTGTTATTATACAGTGTTCCCAGGTGGGGTCCAGACAGGGACAGGAAGGTGTGGAGTTTACAGAGGTAACAGCGGAATCTGGGTCGGGTCAGCACAGAGCGGATGATGACATTCCCCAAAGAGTGTCCGATGAAACTGGGAACAAGAGACAAAAATTTTGAGTAACTTTGTGGTCTCTATTCATTGCAAGTCATTCTTACATTTGACTTAGGAACTACAGTTTTAATTAAGTCTGTCATGATCATTATGAAACTTTTAAACATTTGATTTTGAGAAGACGTGAAACTCTAGAGAGTTCAGAGAGAAACAAAGACTGGGAAGTATATTAAAAAAATAATTACTGTGAGTGTAAAATTATGATTAAAAAGCTTTATATGAAATAGGAGACACATTGTTACATTTTCCAGTGTGTTGTGTGAATATCTTTAGATTTAATTTCTTCTGAATGCCAAACACTACCTTTCTTTTATTCTTCTGCCATCTTGTGGTAATAATAAGTATAACATATGCAGTTCTAGTGGGCTCAGTGGAGCCATCACACTTCAGCTTCTGTATGCAGCTATTTATTACTCACTCTAAAAGCATATCTTTAATGTGAAGCTTTATACTTCATGTTATGATATCTGGATAATACATTTTGAATGCAAACCTTGTCTATAACATACTATTTTGTAACAAGCTGGAGATCATAAATTTGTTAAATTGTTCATGAATATCCAGATCTAAAGACGAAACTAATGAGGCTTATAACATGATTAACCCCTTTTTTTTTTTTTTAAATAAAATAACATGATTAACTTACATCTGCCATAACCACTTCAGAGTATCTATTGTCCAACCACAAGGGGGCGCACTAGTCTGTAATATGTATTTTTGTGGGATCACAGTGTTTTAATAAATCACATAGCATCAGTGTTAACATGGACTAGTTAGACCTTGCTGGTCGATGTCGTAACTATACCATCTGGATTCAAAAGGCATGAAATTTGAATGTCTACACACTGTTCAGACCTGTAGTTTGAGATCTAAAGCAGTTCTGAGATTGACTGTGGTTTGGCTGCACTGATATAATGTCAATATGACGGTGAGTTTTGCTGCTGTTAAATGAAGTAAAGTCCAGAATTGATTAATAAAGGTTAAGGTAATGTGTATAAACCTGATCCGGTGGATGGTGAGGTTATACAGCTGGATGTGCTGAATTATCTCATCCAGAAGTCTGTCAGTCATGGTGTCAAAATCTGCAAATGTGTCCGTCTGCAGACAGAAGATGAGAACAGAAACAGAAAGCTGATCAAACTTGTACTAGGAACCATATGAAAGTTGTGATTGGTTGTTGAGGGGCATTGCAGCTTTCTGATTGGTTGCTGTGCACAGCTATGCTGTTAACTGGTCACATATTAAGAGTTGCTTGTTGTTGTGTTGGCATGTTAAAAGAAGTTTATAAATAATGAAATCGAGTCAATCTGAGCAGAAAAAAATTTAGAACATTTGATTTCATTTTATTCTCTCCATTCAATCAGGAATCCCTTGTTTGTGTGTTTGCTTTTTTAAACCATGAACGGTTTCTTATTATATATATATATATATATATATATATAATTTTATCAATTAATTAATTTCATATCTTACCCCTGACTTGTCATTGTGATTATGCCATTATGACCTGGGTGCTCTAATTGGCTGAAAGCGGTGCAACAAGTGTGCCGATTGATTGAATGTTCTACCTGGTTGCGTTCTGACATGAGGAAGTCCAGTCTAGATCCAGGCAGCCCGAGCTCTATAAACGTCTTAACCAACCGCAGATCTGCACTGTTACCTAGTAATAACAGTCACAAAAAACTATTTACTAAAGATGCAGCTATTATTTTTTATCTTACACACTTTTATGAATCTAAATCTCTTCGAGATTAGCATGTTTACCATCAAGTCCATGGACACACACCACGAGGTGTATCCCGTCCTCAAACTCAGTGTCGTCTTCCTCAGGAGGGAAGTATGGATGATCGGAGGCGAGGTAAGGCAGGTCACTGTAGAGAGTGCCTCTGAACACCAGCTCCCTCAGCAAGGCTTCCTTTGCCTTATAGAAGCTTTAAGACATCAATAAAAAACATTAATGTTACAGTGAACAATACATTCCAGTAGTGTTTAAATAGTAACAGGGTGAACATTTTATGTTACTGAAACACAGAATTTGAAATTAAAGTTTTCATTTTGCTGAACACTGGCAGATCGTTTTTGTTTGTTTTTTACTAATTTAACTTTGAGCATGAAACTTGGTTGAAATCACAGAAAAACTTACTTAATCATTCTCTCGTTGATTTCCTGATCAGCACCGATGAAAGAGTTCGAGGAGATTATTCCAAAGGAGCCCAGGGGTTGATGGGTAATAGGGGAGGTGGCCTGGCGTGTGGAGATTCCGCTAACTGATGGCGAATCACGTAGTACGGACGAGAAAGGCAGGCACGTGGGCGCGCACGACACCGACAAGTTGACAACCTCCACCACCTTTTTATTCACGAATGCCAGACCTGTACTTGGCACTTTACTGGCTCTGCTCTGCCCATCTAGTGCCTGCTGCTCTCTCTCATTGGCTGGTAGCTTAATGAGATCAACGGACCTTTCTTTCTCATTGGCCGCAATTTCGTGACTACTTTTGTCACTGGTTGGTGAATCTGGAAGGTTCTCCATACTTACTTCCTTGAGTTCTTTCAAATGAATTTGACAGACACTGACGTCGTCGGGGTCCTTTTGATATGTGTTTGATTCTAGCGCCCCCTTGTGTTCGCAGTATTCATTTTCACATCTACAAACCTCTGTGTTGTCATTCATTAGACCAGAATACTCTTCAAGTAATATATTTGTTTGAGATTCCTGTGAGTTTTCAGCCATTTCCTCCACTGTGGCGTTTTCAACACTACTATGCTTAACAAATTGCTGGTATAGTAACATTTCTGGATTGGCAAAATTAAGATTTACTGTTTCCTGATTGGACAACTCATCCTTGTCGATCTCCTGATTGGTTTTTTCGTTTCTGTCCTCTGTCCTAGTAACGCCTTGAAGATTCTGCTTCATCTCATTGGCTTCTTCCTCACTCTGCCTCAACTGATTGGCTGCACAAACATTCCTCTTCTCCTGATTGGTTGTTTCTTCTCTGTGTTCTCTAGTAACACCTTGAAGATTCTGCTTCACCACTTTGGCTGCTTCCTCACTCTGCCTCAGCTGATTGGCCACACAATCATAGCTCTGATTGGTTGTTTCCTCTCTGTCCTCTGTAGTAATGCCTTGAACATTCCGCTTCAAATCATTGGCTGCTTCATCACTCAGACTCAGCTGATTGGCCACACAAACATTCCTCTTTTCCTGATTGGGTGTTTCACGATCCTCCTCTGTGTCGTCAGGGCTGCTGATCTGCGGTGCTGAGGCGGATTTGGTCAAAGTATTGAGCTGTCTCTCCTCCTCCTCTTCATACGGCAGGGAGCTTATGGAAGTCAAAGAGGCCTGTGTGGCGCTGGGTAGGCTGCCATGACTTTCCGTCTGTAGGCCCTCCAAAGAGCTCTGATGCCCTGGCCGACGCCGCGCCAAGTTTTGCAAGACGTCTCGACCCCCTGCGACAACTCCTCGACCCTCCAGGGTCCAGGCCACAGAGCTTGGCTCGCTCTCAATACCGGAGTCTGAGATCACGGAGGAGGAGCGGTTCATTAGCTTAGCCCCGCCCAAGAATACACCTTTGGGCGGGGTTTCGGACATGCGCCGGTTCTGTTGTAGAACGTTACGAGAAGGAGATGTGGCTAAAGTGTCAATTCCCATTGAGTTGGTGTTTAGTAGATTAGCTGGTGTTGTATCCTTGCTCCCATAATCCTTTGCAGGTGCTTCAATGTATCTGTTATCTAATACTGACTGTGGCTCGTCGCTGCCAAGACTCCCAGTATTGCCTGGTGTTTCAAGATGGTTGTCATGGTTATGAGTGGGCAGGAACTCAAAGCTGTCAAGGCTGGTGAGGTCGGGAAGTTCTGCAGCATCCGTCGGAACAAGCATCAACGATTGTCCGCTACTAAAATCAGTAATATTTGTTTGTTTTAGACCTTTGTGATCGGATTCAACAAAGTCAACTGCTTCTTTTTGGCAACTAGTTTTCTCTTGGTTACCTGTATCTATTGCTTCATCACAGTTTACAGACCTGCAGTCAACATCGAATCCTTCCTCAGTTTCATATTGGCATGTGATCTTATCAACAGAATCAATTCTTGAATCTGAGGTCGTGATACATTCACTTCTATCAATATCGGTCTCACCCACATGGCCAATCAGAGTCTCTGCTTGAGCTCTGGTCTCTTTATAGTCAGTGATGGAGTCCTCCTGCCGGGCAATCAGGGCCATGTATGTGGGCAAGTCCATGTAATCTTCACAGGGAGGTTCCTCGGGGGTTGTTGCTGGTGAATTGGTGTCCTGTGTTTCCTCAACCGGACTGATGGTTTGGTCTTCCATCCTTGTTGGCTCAGGACATGGCTGAGAGTTTAAGACGCTTTGATTTTGCACATGGAGGCTGTAGTCTAGAACAGAGAAAGAGAAAAGTGCTCAGTTGTGTTAGTTTGTTTATTAAAAACTTAAGGATATTTTAAAATACTTTAAAAGTATCTTTTGTTGATTAATTAGATTTTTGTTTTTGATTATTGGAAATTTGATTCCCCCCCATTTATTGATTAATTTGGTTTTAAATTCTTTAAATCACATTTTCATTCTTGTTCGTGCATTCATTAATTTCTTGGTTCATTAGTTTGTTCATTTACTCTTGTTTCTTATTGATTTGTTAGTATATTACATTTGTCTTTGTTCATACGTCCATTATTTCAATTATTCATTTATTTGTTTGTCTGTTTATTTTATTCAGTCTATTTGTTCATTCTTTAGTTGTTAGTTCTTCAGATCTCATTCATTTGTTTATTCATTTATAAATCAATTCATATTTTTTCGCTCATTCATAATGCAGTTCACTGATTCAGTGGTTTTTAGTTCTAATTTTTTTAGTTTTTGTTCATTCATAAATTCGTTCATTTTTTCAGTGATTTGTTTAAAACCTCTTTTTTCAATTATTCTTTAGTTTGGCCTTTCATTATTTTGTTTGTTCATTCATTCATTCATTTGTACAACGATTTACACATTAATTCATACATATACAGTTCATAATGCAGTTCACTGATTCGGTAGTTCTTGTTTCTAAAACATTTGTTTGTTCATTTATTCTTTTGTTCATTTGTTCTTTCTTTCAGTGATTTGTTTGTTTAAAATCTCATTGTTTTGTATGTTCATTTGTTTGTTTGTATAGATGCTCATTCTTTTGTTCATTCATTCATTTGCTCTCTTTTAAATAGGGTTTCTATTGGCTGTCACCTGAACAGGGTGTGTCCACGTATCTGTCCTCAAAGATGATTGGCAGGCTGCTGCAGTCTCCATCGATGTCCAGGCATTCCACAGGAAGTGGAGGCATTCGGAGCAGGTAATCAGAGCTGCGCATCTCTGTGGCCACCTGTGCGTGTCTATTGATACTGTCATCAGAGATACACAGCAGTTTTTTTAAGGGTTATGAGTAGTTTTAATTACAGTAGTTTTAATGAAAATATTTGAGGTTATTTCTCCATTTGCATAGCTAGGTATAGTGTGTATGTGTCTAAAAGAGAAAGACAGAGTCTATACTAAAATAAAAAAATAAATAAAATAAAAAACTCACAGCTCCTCCTGAAATGTGAGTGAGGACTCTTTGGGATGTTCTGTGAAGAAATATGCTTCAGAAAATCTCCTGACCTGCACAAACACACACATTCAGTATGTACTTATATCAAAGACAACAGCTGTAAATCACAATGACACAGTCTTTGTTGTTTTATTAATAGAGTATTCTTTCTTTCTTATTAAAGTTAAATTAAAAAAAATAAAATAAAGAGAGACTGTTTTAACAGTCTTATAACAATATTTTTTAACAAACTTTTCTTTTGTAAAATTTTGAATCAAATTTTTAGTCAAAAAAAAAGTTCCCCTGTTGAAGAATCACCTATTTCAAAATAATTTCTATAAAACAAGCATAGTAAGTCACTGTAGGTCATATATCATTCATGCTGCATTTGAATCATTTCAGCTTTTCTCTCTGTATTTGTCTTGCAGGCACATTTTGAATGCATTACAATCTTGCATTTTATATTTCTTTCTTAAGATCAGCCACAGCGATCAGAAATATTTTATAAAGGAACCTCACATACGAGAGAGAAATAAAACCATTCCAGTAATAAAAACTAAATTGGATTCATCTCTTCATCTTTTTTATCATTATAATAACTCAGAGTTCTGCAATTAAAAGCTGAGCTGTCCTGTGGGTGAAATTACTGTATGTATCAAAAGAGATGAGGTTTCTACATCTAATGCATCGCTCAACAGAACGCAGAGTTGTCAGGGATGCTGGGAAATTCAGGATGTTTATGAGAAGCACAGTTTATTCCGGATTTATTGAACAATACTTTAAGTCAGTCTGACTAGAAACTAATTCTCCTTTTGGTAATCAGCGAATCATGTCATTTTGTTGCTAAGATTATTAAATGAGCTGTTATATTTGAGTTTGTATATTTCATAAAGCAAAAATAAGCTGTCATGCTTATTTGTCAAGCTGTCATTCAGGTTTAGCACCATTCATAGTACGTTCTCATAACTTAAGGCTGGAAAAGAACACCTATTGGTGTTAAAATTGTTTAAAAAAAAGCCTTTGTAACCTGTTTAACTTCTAATGTGGCATATTTCTAAATGAAACATGACATTGAACAAGAAACACACTCACTCTGAGTGTGTGGTGCTCCTGGGCCAGATATGAGCGGATATGTGGATTAGGAACCGTGGCTTCCAAAAACTGTGTCCAAAGAGCAGACAGCTGAGCACAGAGCTGCGTCAGGTCTTTACTGATCTGTTCTGCTACCTTCTCATGACCACCCTGCAACTACAGGGAGAGAGAAAATTAAAACTGTCAGTCTTATTTAGTCACAGAACAATACTTGGTGTTTAACCTAGATCATATTAATTGTATGTTTTTACAGGAATTTGATTAGTCAAGTGTTTCACAAACCTGCAGTTCAATGGTGAGCTGGTTTAATGTTTCTTCAAAGGAGAGGTCCTCTGGAAACAAGTCACAGACAAAAAAAAAAAAAAAAAATCATGGTAATACTGTGTTTTTACATCACTTTGTATACTATGTAAATACCATGGTAAATGAACATGGTGATCATTCATTACCACACAGTATAAAGTATGTCTAAGTACCTAAACCCTAACATGTCTAATCGTGTTTATGATGCTGATGCTGACTTTTTGAGCTTGACAATTACTGATCACTCTGTGCTTTTTGTGTCCTACAGAAGAAAGAAAACCTTATGAGTTCTGAAGGACATTGAGGGTGAGTAAGTGATCATGACAGGGAACCATCTTCGAGAAATCCACACACATTTGAAGTGAGTGAGTTACATAAGAGTTTGTGATTATACCCATTTCTATGTGTTGCAGTAGAGGGATCTCCTTCATTAGAGCCGTGTAATAGGAGCGCAGAGCTCTGTGAGCCGCCAGCAACAGTTTACAGATGCGCCGGTGCCACGTGTAAGCTCGCTGCAGACAGTTCTCCGACGGCACGTAAAAACTGCCCTGCAAACAAACACACATTCACACAGGACATATGAGTCGAGGTCAGATTTTACTGCATGTCACACTTCCTCCCTGTTATTTCTGCACACGCATAACCAGGTAGATAAACACTGAACAAAGGTTTACCCATGTGGACTAACCCACAACTTTGGTCAAACAGCCGCTGTTCTCTTTTAAGAGCTAAAAAGACAGGTTTCTCATGACAAAAAGAGAAAAAAAGAATATCATATTTGTGTGATGTGGTTGTTATGAGCAACAGCTGTATGTTTATGTTTGGCTGAGCCTGAAGCTCAATAATTAGATGAAGATCAAACGCATGGTAAAACTTTAAACGCAGTCAGTTTCCCAGCAGTAAAATAGGAGAAGTGTGCATACGTGGCGCTCGTATGGAGAACGACACAGAGACGTCCTGTCGACAGGAAGTGCACACATATACAGCTCTACAGAGAGGAAAGACCCTCTCTGTTCATTTCATTTATAGCATTTTTAGCAATTTTCACACTTCTGGGTTAAAAAAAAAAATTTGAGGTTAGAATAATAAGAGTACACTACCATTCTAAGGTTTGTGGTTGGTAAGATTTGTTTTTGATAGTCTTTTATGCTCTCCAAAGCTGTTTTTTTATCAGAATAAAGTAAAAACAGTAATACTGTGAAACAGTATTACAATTTAAAAACTGTTTCTATTTGAAAATATTTTAAAATATAATTTATTCCTGTGATGTAAAGTTGTATTTTCAGCATCATTACTCCCGTCTTCATTGTCACATGATCCTTCAGAAATCATTCTAATATGCTGATTTGCTGCTCAAGAAACATTTCTGATTATTATCAGTTTTAAAAACAGTAGCACGTCTCAGTATTTTTATGGATACCGTGACGCATTTTTTTCCTTTGATGAACAAAGTTCAAAAGAACAGCATTTATTTGAAATGGAAATCTTTTGAAGCATTGCAAATATTTTTACTGTCTCTTTTGATCACTTTTATGTGTCCTTGCTGAAATGAGTAGGATTTCTCAAAAAAAAAAAAAAACTTGAACTGTAGAGTCTATAAAGTGTCACTATAAAATAATGTCAAAAATAAATTAAAGTGTCATAAAATAAAAT
Source organism: Tor tambroides (assembly GCA_021397915.2). NCBI lineage: Eukaryota > Metazoa > Chordata > Actinopteri > Cypriniformes > Cyprinidae > Tor > Tor tambroides. Next base: position 59,955 of record JAFVLL020042649.1, on the reverse strand, counting down.
GTCAAAAGTCCATTACCTTGTTACCTTTTCACACTGGTGGAAACAGGCTTCTATGAATCTAAAACACTAAATACAAGCTATTTTTAAATGTATAGTTGTATAGTTTACAGAAAACGCAGGTGATACTTTAAATGTTTGGAGCAAAGGCTCAGAAAATGCTGATGCAGGGCTGATTGTGAGTCTGCTGGGCCTCTAATATGTCTTTACTGCATACTTGTGTGTTCTGTGTAATGTGTGTATGTTTGAGTGTAAAGAGAGTGCTGAACGCTGTCATTATATGCGTGAAGCTTTGTAATCTACATTGTTATGTCCCTTTGACTCAAACAGATGCGTTCTGAATTCAGTCTCTCTCTCTTGCACAAACAAACATCTGCTCTGTGCTCTCTGTTGACATTTCTCACATTTTAGTACATGTGACAACTGGAAAACACAGAGTCAATATTACACTCACACACATGCAACAAAGGTCATAGACTGAGTTCACAGAGCCAAATTTAATGTAAGAAAGTGTGTTCATGGCAGAGTAAACGTGCCAACTTGCATTGTGGGACAGTGTCATCTGTTTGCGGTCAGTATGTGTGTAAATAATTCATGCAAGTCTGTACGCTATATATTATCTTAAGTCTTCATGGGCTATACAATAGTTTGATAAAGAAATAGTGATGCCCAATTTATGAACAATTGGTCTTATGAGTTGAATCTTTTCAGTGAATCTGATTCACAATACCAGTCTGAATGATTTGATTAGGAATCAGTTTGATCTGGTTCAACCCAGTGATTCAGTTGCAGCAGTAAACAGCGAGAATGAGTGAATAACAATCTAAATTTACTTTTAAGTTGATGTTCACTGAACATTAACCCATCATTTAATAAGCTTGAACAACTTATCTTTTGTCCCTGAGTGAAAAGCATCACATTATGTCCTTCATTGTAAAGTAAAAGTGCTGAGAAGCGCTTACAGAAAGCAGAGAGAGAGGGAGAGATGCTTGCTCCTCATGTTTGAGGCCGTTAAAGCTGGGCTCGTTACGATGATCAAACGCTGCCTCCCTCCAGCGGAACGCTGTACTTAATAAAGTGCCCTGCAGGGGGGGTGTAAACGTAGGACCCATACGGAGACGAGAGGCCTCGTTACGATTTCCTGCCTAAATGGAAATCTCCACAGGCAAGAGAAACCTCTCAGTTCGTCCAGCCAGAAAAAAACAGAGGGCTACTTTGTCCTCAGCAAATGGCCAGAAAGGTCAAATTATCTATGCTGTTTAACTCTAAATACTGCACATTACATGCACTGCATACTGCCTGGTATTTTTTGAAATAATTATAATAAAGTAACAGGTGAAACTGAATGCATTACTTAGCCATTAGGATGCAAATTTGTCATATGAACTCAGTATGTTTAATGTAGTGTCCGGTTATTTTTTGGAAATATAGGGGATATTTTGTCATTTTTAGAACAATATCTATCTATCTATCTATCTATATGTCTGTCTGTCTGTCTATCTATCTATCTAGGATGGATAGATAGATAAAACAGACATTTTTAATATTACAAAAGATTCTATTTTAAACGGCTCTTTCTATTAATAAAAGAATAAATGCATAGTTTTCACAAAAAATATTAAGAAAATCTATCAAGAAAAACTGTTTTGGTATTCATAATAATAAGAGTCATTATTAATAACTGCACCACAAATAACTTATTATATGTGTGTGTGTGTATGTGTATGTATATATACACTGAACAAAATTATACACGCAACACTTTTGTTTTTGCCCCCATTTTTCATGAGCTGAACTCAAAGGTCTAAGACTTTTTCTATGTACACAAAAGGCCTGTTTCTCTCAAATCTGTCTAAATCTGTGTTAGTGACCACTTCTCCTTTGCCGAGATAATCCATCCACCCCAGGTGTGCCTTAGGCTGGCCACAATAAAAGGCCACTCTAAAATGTGCAGTTTTACTGTATTGGGGGGGTCCGAAAACCAGTCAGTATCTGGTGTGACCACCATTTGCCTCATGCAGTGCAACACATCTCCTTCGCATAGAGTTGATCAGGTTGTTGATTGTGATCTGTGGAATGTTGGTCCACTCCTCTTCAATGTCTGTGCGAAGTTGCTGGATATTGGCAGGAACTGGAACACGCTGTTGTATGCGCCGATCCAGAGCATCCCAAACATGCTCAATGGGTGACATGTCCGGTGTTTTCAGCTTCCAGGAATTGTGTACAGATCCTTGCAACATGGGGCCGTGCATTATCATGCTGCAGCATGAGGTGATGGTCGTGGATGAATGGCCCAACAATGGGCCTCAGGATCTCGTCACGGTATCTCTGTGCATTCAAAATGGCATCAATAAAATGCACCCGTGTTCGTTGTCCATAACACACGCCTGCCCATACCATAACCCCACCACCACCATGGGCCACTCGATCCACAATGTTGACATCAGCAAACCGCTCACCCACACGACGCCATACACGCTGTCTGCCGTCTGCCCTGTACAGTGAAAACCGAGATTCATCCGTGAAGAGAACACCTCTCCAAAGTGCCAGATGCCATCGAATGTGAGCATTTGCCCACTCAAGTTGGTTACGACGACAAACTGCAGTCAGGTCGAGACCCCGATGAGGATGACGAGCATGCAGATGAGCTTCCCTGAGACGGTTTCTGACAGTTTGTGCAGAAATTCTTTGGTTATGCAAACTGATTGTTGCAGCAGCTGTCCAGGTGGCTGGTCTCAGACGATCTTGGAGGTGAAGATGCTGGATGTGGAGGTCCTGGGCTGGTGTGGTTACACGTGGTCTGCGGTTGTGAGGCCGGTTGGATGTACTGCCAAATTCTCTGAAACGCCTTTGGAGACGGCTTATGGTAGAGAAATGAACATTCAATTCACGGGCAACAGCTCTGGTGGACATTCCTGCAGTCAGCATGCCAACTGCACGCTCCCTCAAAACTTGCGACATCTGTGGCATTGTGCTGTGTGATAAAACTGCACATTTTAGAGTGGCCTTTTATTGTGGCCAGCCTAAGGCACACCTGTGCAATAATCATGCTGTCTAATCAGCATCTTGATGGCATCTCACACCTGTGAGGTGGATGGATTATCTCGGCAAAGGAGAAGTGCTCACTAACACAGATTTAGACAGATTTGTGAACAATATTTGAGAGAAATAGGCCTTTTGTGTACATAGAAAAAGTCTTAGATCTTTGAGTTCAGCTCATGAAAAATGGGGGCAAAAACAAAAGTGTTGAGTTTATAATTTTGTTCAGTGTGTATATATATATATAGAGAGAGAGAGAGAGAGAGAGACTTATAATATGGTGCATTACATTATAAATAAGAAGGTTAAGCATCTCGCAGTGTGCCGTGCATTTTGCCAAATATAATCAGTCACTGGGTTTTCATGCATACAGAAAATATGCATATTGTATGTAATACTTACTTGTGAAATACGAATTATGCTATTCAGAACAAAGCAGCTTTAATTTCATCACTGTTTTTTTTTTCTTAAGGTTTCATCAAAATGTAATGCCCATTCTCTGCAACAGGTTTCTTTTTCTGACAGATACTGAAAGAGACTTAAACTATCTAAGAACCCAGAAGAGCACCACGGACCAGTTTCAATGCTGTCAGGTGAGATGTCAGATAGCAGGGTTGGATTTAATAGTTCAGTTGAGATCAGTACAGTCATTTAAACACATTATAATTATGTGTATTTGCAAAATGAGTGAGTTATGTTAGATGTATGTGTTTACCTCTGTTGGCACAGGTTTGCAATATCCCGCCCCAAACATCAGATTCTCCACTGACATCGCAGAGGGCGGAGCTTCACTCTCTGGAGAGCCTTTACCCAGCCACGCCCCCTTTCCACTGCGTGCGAAACTACAGAAAGACAAACGGCAGATTGTAAGTACCTGTGGAGTGATCAATGTGTGCTGCTGTTATCAAGTGAATTAACGTAAGGGATCTCAGTGGGAACCGCTCACAAGATTCTTCATTATCCAGTCACGCAAAATCATTTATACTGCATATCTTTCGGAAAACAATGTCTGCCGGTCCTCACGGAAAACCCAAATACACACAAATGCCTGATTAGTTTGTTAAAGTCAGTCTTGAGAATATTTGTCACTAATGAGGCTTCTGTTCTCTGAACTCCATTACACAAGACAGCTGACAAACACACACACTTTGGGTTTGACAGCTTTGCTTTCAGGAGAGTTTTGAGAAAGATCTAGCACTTTAAAAGCTCAGTTTTAAAGAACAGATCCACAGCAGTGAAAATAGATCACATCCTGCCAATAACACCTCCTACAAACAGGAGGTACAGATCCAACAAACAATACACAGTATTCAGCATTCGACTAGAAAAGCTAGCTATTTTATACAACCATGCTAATAAGCACATTGTTGATTTGTAATTTAATTGAATTTTAAAAATGTAATTTAATAAAAAAAAAAAATAGAATTTAATTGGAAAAATTAAAACTAGATAATACTTGCCTTGCAAAATTAATGATGAAATGATCAAAATTAAATTAAAATGCTATACTTTAATGTTTTTATTATTATTATTATTATTATTATTATTATTTATTCTTTCTTGTTGTTGTATAGTCATATTGGCTTACATAAAGTGTGAATGCGACCTGGAAATTGAATGTATTATTTATTAATTTTATTAATTAATATTAAATTAAAACAAAATATGATTTATTATTAACCATTAAATATACTACTACTACTGCTAATAATAATAATTATTATTATTATTTGATGTAATTTCATTTTGATCATCATTAGTTGTGTAAGGCAAGTATTTAATTTATTTTTCAATTCAATTAAATTCAAACGATTAATCGCGATTAATCGCATCCAAAATAAAAGTTTTTGTTCACATAATATATATTTGTGTACTGTGTATATTTATTATGTGTATATATAAATACACACTCATACAGTATATATTTTGAAAATATTTACATGTATATATTTATATTTATATAATTTATATTATATAAATATATTTAATATACAAATATAACATTTTAAATATTAAATGTATACATGCATGTGTTTGTATTTATACATAACAAATATACACGGTACACAAACATATTATGTAAACAAAAACTTTTATTTTAGATGTGATTAATCACGATTAATCGTTTGACAGCACTAATTAAATTACAAAGCAACAAAACAAAAACAACAACAAATAATAAAGCAATGGACAAAAACGGAACTGGTGGGGTGGAGTTTGTGTGATCACCTGATCAGCGGTTGGTGCAGTGCCACCAGGGAGGCGTGGATTGAGACTGAGATGACGGACAGGTGGAAATAGTCAAACATGACGGGCAGGTGATGGTGTAGGCCTTGGTGTGGATGGAAATGCAAACCTAATGTCCTGCTGCTGATCAGAGGCACTGAAGAGAGATCCGCCAGCCTAACACACAAACACATGACAAAATCACACGTTATAGAGAGAGACACAGTCACACTAGACCTTGTTTAATTTTGTTCATATGCATGTGAACAATGAAGGCTGTCTCAAGTCTGCAAAAGTAACAACTATGCTGAGATGTGGCAGCCAAAGAAAAAGAGCAGGAGAAAAAGACCTGAATAAAGAAAACACAGGAGAAGGAGAGAGAACGTGAGGAGGACAGAGAGATGGACAGGTAGTGTAGTTAATGAGCTTGCCTCACTGCTATCCCTGCAGAGCTCAGGGGCCACAGGGGCCGACCCGCCGCTGCCGCTCTGAGCTCCGGAGCTCTGCCCGCAGGTAAGAGGCGCAGGTAATTGCTCTCATTTATGCTGCTTTGAAACAGGGCTCTCTCTCTCTCTCTCTCTCTCTCTCTGTGTGTGTGTGTGTGTGTGTGTGTGTGTGTGTGTGAATGAGTGTGTGAGTATTTTAAGCTAAGGGCCTTCAGTGCCTTTCCTCTTTCTGCTCTTGATTAATACACACACACACACACACACACACACACACACTGTGCCTGCCTGAGGCTCTACCACACTCTCTTACTGCAGCTCCTTAAATACCGACAGACAGAGAGATCATACAGATGACAGGAAGGAGAGAAAGAATTGTTGTACATAGTGTGTTATTAATTGCATACTATTTATTAAAAAATAGTATGTGAAATATGCAAATATTTTAAAATGTATGCTACATTGTTGTCACAGCTTCATTATGTTATATGTTTCATTCAGCAAGTTGTTTTCATCTGGATGTTTGTTATACCTACATGACCTACTGAATGGAGAAAGTACTGAATGGAGTGTGCTGTGAGGAATACACAACTCAATGCGTTTGATTTGATCTTCCATTTTCCCTGTGATGGATGAACCGGAAGCAATATCATTGATTTTTAACTGTATTAACATTGTTGCATCGGACTTCCAAATGTAAAGATATTATTCAATATTGGATTGAGTGCATAATGTTTGATATACTATTGTCAAACAGCAAACATGTTATTACTATTAAAAAAAATGTGGGCAGTAAATAGCATATTCTACAGAATGGATAAGGCTAGTATTTCATTCTGGGAATACTGTACACTGCTGTTTAAAAGTTTGGTGTCAGTAAGATTTTTTTTTTTAAAGAAATTTATCATTTTATTCAGCTAGGATGTGATATGTCAAATGTGATTTCTGAAGGATCATGTGACACTAAAGACTGGAGTAATGATGCTAAAAATTCCAACATAGGCTCATTGGAAATACGTGCTTCTAAATGCATTTCTACAAAACTGAAAAAACGTACCTATACAAACGAAGAGCATTAGCTTTTAGCGACACTCCTCGGATATTTGAATTCTGAATCACCGAAATACATACCTGAAGCAACGTAATAAAAACACAGCAGTACATGCCAGTGTAACATATGTGCCAGGGTCACGCATTGACCCCGCGTTTTAGCGCCACTCACTGGATGTTTAACTTTGAAACTGCCTCAACGTGCAGTAAGGTACGTAATAATGGTGTTGCAGAAATGTATTTAGAGGCACGTATTTCCAGTGAGCCTGGGTTGAAAAATCCAGCATTGCATCATGGGACTGAATTACATTTTAAGATATATTCAAATAGAAAATAGTTATTTTAAATATTTTTGATCAAATAAATGCAACCTTGGTGAGCATAAGAGCCTTGTTTCTTACTGACCAAAACTTCTGAATTCAGTGTAATGTGGTCTGCAGCATTAAAAATTGTGTTGCTTCTTCATTTGTCACGCTGTACATGGAAGATCAAGTGCATTGCATTGTGATATACAGTACTCAGTGTTTAATATACAAGCAGAACTTAGGTAAAGAAGTAGGTCGTTCCCTGCATACTGAAAATTTGCATACTTTGCAGAGTATTCTGACCATATACTGCAAAAACAGCATGATAGTACAAGCCATTCTGAACACAAGCAGTGATGATGCAGAGGGAGAAAATGATGAGATACTCACTGCTGTTCATTGTCAGTGAAGTGCAGATCTAGTTTGAGCTGGACGTCCACCTCACTCACAGCTTCCTCCACCTGAAAGACACATCAACACACCTGTCAATCCAAACTAACTGCAGAACTTTCAAAAAACAAAGCAAGATCTCTACAGCATTCCTGCAGCTCAATCAATAGAGCAGGTGTTCATATTTTCATCGAATGCTTTAGATAATCCATAAATGTAATGCAAGATAGAGTAAAGTGCAAGAAGACTCATATCAGTCTGTCATAAAACATTATAGTAATGTACCATCAGTCAACTAATCAGTATTAGTTACTGAACTGTCAGCCAGTTGAATATTTTAAATCAAACAACATAAAGCTGTTGCTATGTGGTTGCTGGGGTGTTTGGTGTGATTGCATTCTATCTTTATGATCTCTGCATTTTGACCCCTATATGGCTGGTTGTTTCGTGAATGTTTATGGAAAAAATTTATAAAAACTAGCACAGCTGTCCTAAGGTGTTATTCATCATGTTGTAACAATGTTTAATGATGTTTCCCATGTGCAGAATCTTTATGATCACATGTAAGTAAACAGAACCACATGACTCTTGGCCTTTGTATGTGATCATGCCAACAAGCCCATTGTTGCAATTAAATTAAATTAAATTATTAAATAATACTTGCCTTACACAACTAATGATAAATATATCAAAATTAAATTACATTTTATATTTCATAATTAATAATAGTAAAAATAATTACATATGATACAACTTACAACATTAATAATATATATATATATATATATATATATATATATATATCCAAGATGCTTCAAGAGACCTACCTGCAAAGCTGAAAAACTACGCACAAGTGCACCAAGGGCAAAAGCTGTTTTAAACACAAAAGGTGGTCACACCAAATGTTGATTTAAAGGGGTCATCAGATGCAAAATTCACTTTTCAAGTTGTTTGAACATAAATGTGTGTTGGAAGTGTGTGTACACATCCATCCTATAATGATAAAAATCCACCCAGTGTTTTTTTTTTTAAATCCCTATTTTAAAACCCTCTTTCTCAAAACCCTCTTTCTCGCTCCCACGATAGTTGATTGACAAGACCGTCCTTAGACCCGCCCTGAGTGAGCTGTAAACAGTCCGACCGACTCCGGTGCAGGGGAAGACAAGATGTCTCAGATTAAGCAATTGAGGTGTTTAGTTGTTGGATGTAGTAATGAATATAGCAGTCATCATTTACTCCCGACATCTGAGATGATTAACCTTACTTTCGTGAATGCGCCGATCCCCGATCTACATAAATGCATCTATGTTCGCCCGAATCATTTCATGATAGAGCTTTATCTACAGAAGAAGTGAGTATAAGGGTTTTTATGAATCTTTGCAAATCGCCTTTCCTAATAATGTGCTAGTCAGCCAGTTTCATGGCTGAAGTTTAGTATGCTCCATAGATATATATGCCTAGATGCCTCATTATCGACTGTTTCTATGGGCCACGATATGTAAGCCATCCGCCATTTTATACACTTGTATATCTTTGAATATTCATTGAATATTATGGTGAATGCGAGATGGCTGCCGCATCAACGTATCTGGAGCGGTCGACTAGGGAATCTACACATATCTATGGTGTGTTCGTCACTCCACGGAAGAGAGGGGCGGAGTCAGCAGAACTCATTAGCATTTAAAGCAACATGGACTAGATCAGCATGCTGAGAACAGAGCTGATTTTGACAGGTTAAAGAAGGTGTTTTTTACACTACCTTTGAGAAATTTTAACCACAGTATGTTATAGACTTTTCATTAAGATCCTAAAGAATCATATCAACTTGTGTAAAATGGGCATCCAATGACCCCTTTAATTTAGTTACTAGAAGTTAATTGATAAAGAAAATCTATTTATGACATTATTTTTGACAGCATCCTCATTTTACAGCATTTTTACACAAGTGCCTAAAACTTTCCACAGTACTGTAGCTTTCCAGGTAGGTTTCTTGAAGCATCTTGGAGACGTTGCTACAGTTCTTCTGGATTTAGTCTGTCTCAGTTTGTTCTGTTTCTTCATGTCTTTCCAGACGAACTGGATGATGATCAGATCAGATCTCTGTGTGGAGCACTGGCTGTTGTCAGACAAAAATCTCACTGGATTATTACAGTTAATGGCAAAATCAATGTTTGGAAATGTAAACTGAAATTTCCTACTGACACACTACAGCAAAAGATAGAAATAACTGACTTAAAATACTAGCGTTCTAATAATTTTGGCCACCACTATCATGCAAATAAAATACAATAAATTTTATTGTAAAATATCATATGTTTAAACACTCAATTGCATACTATATATTTCTTATATTGCAGTATTATTTAATTTATATATTATAATTAATAGTATAATATTTCTTTTTTTTTTACGTTTTGTATGTTTGACATTTATTTCACGTCTCGCATATAACAGCATTGTTTCCCTTGTGTAGAATCTTTATGTGATCGCGTGCGAGTAACCACATGAATTTAATGTGCTCTCACATGTGCACACATAATTAGTTATTTTTTTTCCCCATAAGGATGTTTCAAATGAAAACATGATTTTAGCATTTGCTGTTCCCACGTATCTCCTCTAGAAAGGAACCCTGATGTGATTTACACAGAAGGTTCCGCCCTGTTCTGAGAAACTGCTGCACTCCGCCGATCTTTGAAAACAAACAGGGCTGCTCCAATTATTGATACACAGATTGATTAAACTCACACTCTGGGGGAAATGGAAAGCTATTTTTAGAAGTCTTATCTGAGGGGGAGAGACAGAGAGTGAGACAGAGAGGAGCGCGGCTACAGATAACTGCTTCAAGGTTAATAAGAAAGATGGCCGTAGTAATCTGATAAGACACTCTCCCCACCCACAATTCCCTACCTCTCTCTGCCGCTCTCATTTCACATATTTCATAGCATCTAAAATGAGCTGGAATGACACAATTGGTCATAATACTTGAATTTAATACAGTGCTGTCAAAAAGTAAGTACACCTTTTGAAAGGTGTAGCTCTCTTTGTTGCTGTTTTTCAATATAGTTGGTCATACTGATAGTGGAATGCAATTTCTGTAAATAGATAAGACAATAACAAATGGCCCTTGGAATGTACATTTTTAAACAACTTACACAAACAAAAATTCCCAAAAAAAAAATCCAAAAAAAGTTAGTACACCTCCAATATACTGTAACATCATAGATTACTGTAAAATCTTTAAATCAAATACTGTTCATATTTATATTTCAAATATATATTTTTTGCAAAAGTTTTGTTTCAAATAAAATAGTTTTCTATTCGTCAAAGAATCCTGAAAAAAGTATCACAGTTTCCATAAAATATTTACAATCACAACTATTTTCAACATTGATGATAATAAGAATCCTGAAAAAATTGCATTGCTGTTTCTAACAAAATATTAAACTATTGTTTCCAACACTGATAACAATAAATGTTTCTTGAGCAGCAAATCAGCATATTAGAATGATTTCCGAAGGATCGTGTGACACTGAAGACTGGAGTTATGATGCTGAAAATTCAGCTTTGTATCACAGGAATAAATTACATTTTAAAATATATTCAAATAGAAAACAGTTATTTTAAATTGTAAATACTATTTCACAATATTACTGTTTTCACAGTATTTCTCATCAAATAAATGTAGCATTGGTGAGCATAAGAGACTCTTATAATATAAAAACCCTATAATATTATGCAGTTTACCTCTGAACCTTTTTATTTAACAGGATTTTGACTGAATTATGTATAAAAGTTCAAATTATTCCAATTCATACTCATACTTTCTAGGGGATTTGAACCTATAACCTTCTGGCTGGCATCCTGCTTCTAGCTTCACATGAGTTCGTCTCTTCTGTTGTCAGAGCAACGGGACACTCAACTCACCCTCTCCCCGTCCAGCAGCAGGTGCACTCTGAAGTTCATGTGGTCCTCCAGGGTCACCTCCTCATTCCTGTACAAGATCTGAAAGATCCGACTGAACACGCCACCATCGTGAACCCCTGCGCTGCTGAAACTGCACTCGCCTACCCGCAGCAAGACAGACAGACAGACAGACAGAGAAAAAGAAAAGGTAGATTATTTCTCTGCTGTGCACATCACAGCTTCTCCAGAGAGAGATTCTACACTGCGTGAACATCAAAGCACATTCAGTGACGCTTCCTGCAGAAAGAGAGATGTAGATGTTTCATTCATATTCAGTCTGTTGTTTTCAGACGGTATTTTCTGACAGTGTTTGGCAGGACTGTGATTTGAGGCTTTTAGAATTCGAGAGGAAGCAAAACATCAAATGAAAATACTTACGCTGTCAGAGAGCAGGGCCTGCAGGAATACTATTATTATATATCTCAATTGCAGCTCCTAGATAGTGCCCTAGCTCCTAGATGGAGAACAAGAGGAGACTTTGGCTTGAAAGAAAGCCCAAGTCTAAAACATTTGTGCATTGCATTTTTGTTTTGTAATGTCACAGTGCACTGTTACAAAAATGCACTCTTATAAAAAAAAAAAAAAACTGTGCAATATTTGTAATTGTGTTATGTTGCTGTGCAATATTTTAAAAATGTTTTAGAAAACCGCACAAAAAAATAGTATATTGTTTTGTCTTTTTGTTTTGTTTTATTATCATTTGTGACCCTGGACCACAAAACCAGTCTTAAGTCGCTGGGGTATATTTTTAGCAGTAGCCAAAAATACATTGTATGTGTCAAAATTATCCATTTTTCTTTTATGCCAAAAATCATTAGGATATTAAAGATCATGTTCCATGAAGATATTCAGTGAATTTCCTACCGTAAATATATCAAAACTTCATTTTTGATTAGTAATATGCATAGCTAAGAACTTCATTTGGACAACTTTAAAGGTGATTTTCTCAGTATTTTGATTTTTTTGCACCCTCAGATTCCAGATTTTCAAATAGTTGTATTTCGGCCAAATATTGTCCGATCTTAACAAACCATACATCAATGGAAAGCTGATTTATTCAGCTTTCAGATGATGTAGAAATCTCATTTTCGAAAAATTGACACTTATGACTGGTTTTGTGGTCCAGGGTCACATTTTATTTTATTTAGTCAAGTAATGTTGTAGTACAGTGTTTTAAAAATATTTTAGAAACTGGACACAAAAAAAACTTTTTTGTAATTTAGTAGTAGTAGTAGTTGTAGTAATTTAAGTAATTTTGGAGTGCAATGTTGTAAATATATTTTAGAAACAACCCAAAACACAGTGTATTATTTTTTTTCTATTTTTATTTCTATTTTCTTTAGTAATGCTTTAAAAATGTTTTAGAAAGCACACAAAAACAGTAAGTTTTTCTCTTTTTTTTCATTTATTTTATTTTATTTTGAAGTGCAGTTAGTTATGTCGTAGTGCAATGTTTTCACAAACACAAAGAAAACAGTACATTTATTGTTTTTATTAATTTAATTTAATTTATTTATTTTTTGTGGTGCAGTGTTTTAAAAATGTTCTAGAAACCACACACACACACAAAAGAACAGTGCAATATTTGCAATTTAATCATTAAGTGAGGTTGCAGTGCAATGTTTTCAAAATGTTTTACAAACCACATGTACCAATATAAAAAGTCGTTTTCTATTAAAATTTACAGTAAAGTAGCCTCAAAGTGAATCTAGCATTTTTTAACCATGAAATCAGACCAAACTGCATATAGAAAATGTACATACTGTATATATATTATATGATGATGTTTATATAAAAGAAGCATGTTAGTCCGCTATTTTTAGCCTACAATATATTTATATTCAAAATACAATCAAGACACATTTAAATGTTTGTGGAACATTTTTGTTTACATTTTTAACTTTCAAGTTAGCAATAAAACGTGACTGCAGATTATTTAGTATAGTGTAAAATATATTAATGTGACCTATTTCAGTGTGTGTGTGTATATTTATTTTTAGGATGTGAGTCCAGTCAATGTTTTCAACAGGAAGGTGAGTAAATGACCGTTTTTTTTTTTTTTTTCATACTTGACTAAATTCCCATTTCTCCAGTTGAATTTTAGCTGAAGCTTCTTAGAAAAGTTTAAAGAGCCACAAGTGAGCAATTAAACTTTCCTCTAAGGAGAGAAAATCAGGAATCTGTCCATCAAATCCAGCATTACTCGTGCCGTTTTTCACTAACCTGACACTAAAACAGCCACCATCAAGGCCGCAAGCATCAAACATTGGCCACTGGCTCCACATCCAGCCAGAGAGAGACAGAGATCTCGTCTGTGACGGATGACAGCACCTCAGCGGGGTTTCTCTTCAGTGGAGAAGATGATAGCACATGTCAGAGAGGTGCTGAGCGGAACGGTGAGGGTCTCGCGTAAAGACAGACCCCCGCTGCGTCCGTCTCTCTCTGTTTGCCTCTTTCTGTCTGTCTCTCTCTTTCTATGTCTTTCTTCCTCTCTGCGTGTCACCAAAAACAGTTCTGCAGTGTGCCGAAGCCCCAGAGACCCGGAGAGAGAGCCGTACAGTAGAGTTTGATCTTGCCAGAGGAGGTGTGTGTGTGTGTGTGTGTGTGCGTGTGTGCGTGTGTGTTTGATGGAGAGGAAGAGTCAGAAATCCAGAAAAAAGATGATGGATCGGGTCAGTGTGTTTCTGATGAACACCACTATTTCTAGCCGTCTGACAGCAGTATGGAAATTTACACCACTGCACTGGAATGCGGCATATTGGACAATCTGTAATATACCTTTTAAAGAGATAGTTCACCAAAAAGTTAATTCAGTCAGTTAGTTAATCAACCTCATGTTGTCAAACACATCCATAAAACAAGAAAAGAGGATTTTTTTTAACCTGTCTAGCTCTAAAATAATGAAATTACGCAAAAAAAAAAAAAAAAAAGATTACAAAAGTAGCCCGTATGATGCCAAGTTGACTGGTAGCTTTTTGTGAAGAACAAATTAAAATGGAAGAGTTTTTGCAGACTATAGACTTTCATTCGCATATTTATGGAAGAAGCTACAACATCTGATTCATGATCAAATCATACTTTTGAAATAAATGATTCAGTTACAAATTGGACTGATTGATTTCACAAGTTAAATCAGTTCAGTTAACAGCCCACACTTAAATATCAGTCTGTTCCTCACACAAAGCTATGACTTCAGAAGAATTGGAATATAGTGCATGAGTCATAAGAACCAAGTAGCCTATAGATATTCACGATGTATTATTTTTTCACACATAAAAATGTCTTTAGAGAGCCACTAGATCTAAAAAAAAAAAAAACATTTCTTTATGGCAAAATTTGTATTGCAGTATAATTTGATAAAGTAATAGACTTGATTATGTGAGAACAATAGAAAAAAGTTTGAGTCCCAGTGTTTCATTTTTGCTATGCTTAGAAAAATGGTCTCAAATATATGAATGTTCAACATTTCAAGACATTTAAAGTGCCCCTATTATGGATTTTTGAAAATTACCTTTCATGCAGTGTGTAACACAGCTCGAAGTGAATGAAAACATCCTGCAAATTTTTAAATCTGAAAGTGCACCGTGTATAAAGTTATTCTCTCAAAAGAAAGAGTCGACTCTGAATCATTGAAACGAGTCGTTTTTAAAATGAATCCCAAGCCGTTTTGTGAACATGAAACATTAGCATATTGCCCGCCCACTTGTTGGTCTTTTAGCGTTGGTCTGAATGAAAATGCAAATTCATTCTTTGCCACTAGGTGCCGCTTTTGGAGTGGTAAAAATTGCGGTTTCCCCGGTAACGGCTGTATACAAAGCAGCACGGAGCTCACAAACGCTGCTTTATCAGGCATTACAGGCATGATGAAATGAAAATGAGACCAATCGGACCAATCACCGCAGATTAGCGTCACGCAAAGGAGGGGTTTGGGAAAAATGAATCGTTAAACGAATCGTTTGGGAGTCATTGAGCAAATAAGGTAAAAAATAACCTATGAACCTTTCATTACCCATACTAGGGGCACTTAAGACTTTTCCCAACAACACTTACAGAAAAAAAGATTAAAAATAAAAATAAATAGATTTACAATTGATAGGTGGCAAATACTTTCTTTGTACGTTAAATAGGTTAAATACATTTCTTCCAAAAATGTTAAGAGTTGTGAATTGCTAATGTTATGTGTTTTACCCATATTTGAAGAATATGAAAAGTTTATTTAATTGCTTTATACAAACATTGAAATTCGCTTGGTCTCTTAGAGATGGACTACGTTTATAATCTTTTGTGTCTTTTTGTTTTTTATGGTTCTCTACTATTCAGAAAGTCTCCTTTTGTGTTTCAGAGCTGAAAGAAAGTCTGGAACAATGTAATGGTAAGCTTATATATCTGGCTGTTTTGTTCTAGTGCAGATAGTGATGCAACATTTGTCATAAGTATACTTTTCTTTTGTATAAAAGTGCCTTCTAAATGAATAAATGTGAAATAATCTGAAAATTTGATAATTTTTTTCAACTTCACTTCTTTTTTTTTTTTTGGTAACATCTTAGGTACTTCACAGCTCTCCTTTTATCAAGCAAATGCTGATAGCGTTTGATGGACACAGTAATGGATAGTGGATCAGGACAGTGTGCTTCTGATGAACGACTGAACAGAAGGGACTGTTTCTGCAGTCATATGGTAATTCACGGCACTGCACTGCAATATCACATGGTGTACAGTCAGAATGAGCATTTTAGCTCATATCTCCAGGACTTTATTATCGTATGGTGTGAGTTTGATATATTATTCATTCTCTTCATACCTACAATATTATTCCTGCTGTTAACAGTAGAGATTTTAATATGCTGTATACGCATAGACAGCGCTGTTTAAACATACTGAATGATGTACATGAGTAAAACAAAACATGTCAGTTTGACGAAAAACTTGTAAGGCACAACGCAACATAGATTTTGGTTGCACTGTTGTACTGTTTTAATCATTTGAGTTAGAGAGCACAAAGACACTGAAACACTTCAGTTTAGTCAGCCACCCAGTTGTCCGGATGACATTTTGAAACTGAAACTGAAATCCCATAAGAGCCAGAATGGCTGACAGATCCAAAATGGCCGCTGATGCCAGTGAGTGTGTGAGTTTGAGTCAGACCGCTGCTGGCGTTCAGTCAAACGAGCAGCGCCAAGACTCAATGTCAGACAGAGGCCGTGGGGCTTCTGCTGCCAAATACACACTCACACACACACAACTCCTCAATCAAGACATTAAGATGCAATAGCCAAAGAAAAGTGCTGCGTTATCTCATATGACTCCAGCAAAATGAGCAACTGGATGAACAGGAAATACTTCATTTATCACTGTCCTAGTTGGATAAATGTAAAAGGGAAAAGACGCAAAGATTTATTGCATATGGCTTTGTTTTGGGTCAGTAAGATTTTTTTTAAATTTATTTATTTTTAAATAAATTATTTTATTCAGCAAGGATGCATTAAGTTGATCAAAAGTGACAGTAAAGGCTTTCATACTGGTAAAATAAATATTGAATATGAAATATGAAGCAGTAGAACTTATTTCAACACTGATAATAATAAGAAATGTTTCTTGAGCAGCAAATCAGCATATTAGAATAATTTCTGAAGGATCATGTGACACTGAGGACTGAAGTAATGATGCTGAAAATCTGGCTTTGCATCACAGAAATAAATTACATTTTAAAATATATTCAAATAGAAAAGACTTATTGTAAATTGAAATAATATTTCACAATATTACTGTTTTTACTGTATTGATCAAATAAATGCAACTTCTGTGGACATAAGAGACTTGCAGATCCCAAACTTTTAAACGACAGTGTGTGTAAAGTGTCTTTTTTTGTTTAGAAAAAAAAGCCAGCAGACATCCAACAGCAAACTTGTAGTCGTGTCAGTTCCTCGCACATAAACAGAAGATAAAAGTTTGCCCAGAAGCTCATTATAGTGCAGTGATGTCAGTCAGACAGCAGTATTTGATCTGGAATCACACGATTCAGACGAGTATCTGAGGCCTCAGCGAATAAACCTGTGTCACTTTCAGAAGCATGCTAACACACTAACTGAATGCAAAATAGGAAGAAAACAGCAGTCTCATAAGTGAATAGGAGTGATTCTTTCTCAAAATTGTGTGTGGTAAGATATTACAAACATGGTTTCTTGACAGTATAGTGTTAAAGTAGATTTTATAAGGGGCTTTTCTGTGTGTTTTTCAAAAATAGTTATTTTGGATCTTTTGAACGGTCTTAAACAGGTGTCATAACAGCAGTGTGTACACTGATAAGTGTGTGTGTGTGTGTGTGTGTGTGTGTGTGTGTGTGTGTGTGTGTGTGTGTGTGTGCAGGTAACTCATGTGTGAGATACCAAAGAAGCTGTCAATGTTGTGAAAACAGACTATATTTTCACCTGACACAACATGACCTGTGGAAACATGGTGCCCGTGTCCCTGACTGCCATCAGATGGCCATAAAACTAAAGCAGCCTGTAGATTACTGTTTTGAGCACAGAGTGTGTGCTAAGAATGTGAGTTAGACACAGAACAAGACATAGGTAACAGGTAAATTACATAGAGGGTGTATGTTTGTAATCAAGGGGTCATAGAAAATCGTGAGAAAATGTATACCTTTATGTGTGTAATATAATAGAATCAGCCATGTGTTACAGTGATATTACTATGCTAAAAGGGTAATGCATATTAAAAAATGGCAGCAAACAATAAAGTAAACATTTAACAAATAATTAGATGTATTTGATTTTTATTATTATTAATAGGTTATATAGTTTGTTGATGATATTGTAGACTTTTATGCATAAATATATAAGATGTTACCGTATTAGCATTATATTGAAATATATTAAAATTAGTGCTGTCAATCGATTAAAAAAAATTAACTAATTAATCGCACATTTTTCTAAAATTAATCGCGATTAATCGCGATTAATTTCACCTAACATTAAAGTTTTTAAATATACTTTTATACTGCAATAATTTTGCATTCAATCTTCAAATGTACAATGTACAAACAACATAAAGACAGTATATTTTTAATATTTCTTTAATGGCATCTTTTTTATGATTGAAGGCCAGCATCACTGATATCAATACTACTGATGTCTCTATAAAATAGTTTTTTCCCCTGAATATTTAACCATTGACTGTAGCCAGTCAGCATTACAGTATAATTTAGATCTATAAATTTTAATATTTATTAGACTTCTAATTTAAGTGAACTTAAAACAATCATCACATGAACCTATTATAATAAATGACATATTTAGCTACTTGTGCCCTTCAGCAGAAATATACAGAAAATGAATACTTACCAAACACTAAATTCTAAATTAAATATAGATGAACCCCTTAAAGCTATAAAAGTTATTGATTTCCTCTTTTTTCTTTGGTTCTTGGATTAATAGACATCACAGCAGCTGGTTATTAGCTTATTTGCCTGCTATAGCTTTAAAAGCTGCTGCTGCTGAACGTGACGCGGATCTGACATGCAACTCTCTTTAACTTTTCTGACCCACTTCAGGTCTTAAAGTCTCTACTAATGAGCGGACGAGTTGAATCGGGTGTTTTAGATGAGGGAGACAGTGCTGGGGTGCCTCAGGACAGTTTTTAAGACCATTTCAGAGACATGTTCTTAAATGTGACGCATATATAACATATTGCATGCATGCACGCAGTTTTAAGGCAGCTTAATCGCCTTTTTGGTAACTTCATACCTTAACTGACGGCATAACTAGGACATTGCATGCACGTAGTTTCTTTCGCTGTTTGATATGAAATGATACAGGCTACAGCGCGCGCCGGCACCTTTGTGCGTGTATTTGAAGACGAGCACAGTATCTTTTCCGCGCTCGTTTGACTCGCGCCTGGCGCGGAGGCGATGTTAGAGCGCGTCTGAAACGTCTCCCGTTTGATGTGGTCATAAAGACGTTCTGCATCTAAATAAATGCAATCCTTTTCAAGAAAAAAGAGACAGAGGCAGCAGTTGCAAATGGGGTGGCCAACCCTAGCCCCGCCCCTGCGTTAATTGCGTTAAATATTTTTAACGCGTTAATCAGAAAAAATTAATCGCATGCGTTAACGCGCTAATTTTGACACCACTAATTAAAATATATTTATAAAATATTAATAAATTATAATTTTCTAAATTATATTTTTAAATATTTACATATATCTATATATAATAAATGTGTGTAAATATGTAAAAATTTAAAATTTCATTTAAATTGAAAAAACTAAAATGACATTTTTTTGCATCAGTGTTGAACTAATCAGTTGTTGTATTGCACTCATTGTCGATTTGTATTTGGCTTTGAAAGCAAGTGATTGGTTCATGATCAACAATTTATTTAACTCTAAAAGTCTTATATCTAGATGGTGAATTCTAGAGACTTTATCTCTGTGTCTCTCTCTGTCCTTTAAAGGCTGTGTTTTTTTGTCTCAGAAAGACCTCTGTGTGTCTGAGTGGTTTACTCTGCACATTTATTTTTAACAGCAGGAGCGGAGACAGTGAGGGGAATCCTCCCAAAGCCTCTGAGAAGGAGCCCACGAATGCTCGCATTCATCCGATGGGCTTCACTATCATCCTCTATCCAGCAAAACAAGGTAAATAGGCTGTATAATTGTAACCAAAATGAAGTCCTCACAAACAAATGCATTGTGCACAATAACAGGGGCATTGCTTACAGCGAGTGATTTAATGTTCGACAGTAATTGTCTCTGAAATTGTTGTTTAAGAAGTTAAATTAGTTTTAAAAGTGCTGCTTTAATGTGCCTTTAAAGGGAATGAATTTAGAGATGCATCTCCTCAGAGAGGATTTTAGCTTGCTGACAGTTTAAAACCCTCTCTCAGATGATGCATCTTGAATCTAAACCACCACCACTAAAAATATTAGGCCTAACAAAAGAAAAGAATCTAGACACGCACACAAACCGATGTCGCTGACTGATTAGTTGCATGTTGTCTGACATGTTGATGCTGCACACATGGATTTATGGAAACACTGGGATGAAGAAAGTAAATATATGAAGCTCTCACCTGTGTATCCAGGTGTTGTGGCAGTGACTCTGTGGGGAACCCGAGGAGACACACGCAGACCTGCCCTCACCTGATAGAAGCTGTAATTGACAGAGAATTGTTGAATTATTATAGATTTTATTCTCAGATTACAAAGTGAAAAAGTCACTGGAATACAAATGATTTGTAAAAACATTCATTATCATACAAGATTACAATTAAATAACTGAAAAACATCACAAATTACAGTTTGTCCTGGGGGGGGGGGGGCACAAAGCTAATATTTTTGTTCAAATTCAAGATCCAAGTTCAGTAAGTTTTCCTGTTAATTAGATCTTCAACACCAAACTTTGAGGATAAAAAAAGCATGTCAAGGAACACAAAATTAAAGGCCATTGCACACTGAGTCCAATGGCATAAATACAACCTCACGTTGTGTCAATCACGTTTACACACTGCCTCCGAAACTTTCGTCCGTCAAAAAATCAGATCAGGTTCGATTTTCTGCATTTTTTGCATCTGTAGCAAGCATTTTGAGAGGTGTTTTGACAATTCAGAGCCATCGTACAAGCGAACGCCAAAATCCAGAATGGCGTTGTCAAGTTTATCCACTTCGCTCGCAGCTCAAAGCACCGTAAAGATCCTTGCACACTGAGTTCATAGAAATTGGTGGATTAATTAATATGCATCGGACTCAGTGTGCAAGGTTTTTGTGCGTGACGAATTTTTTGGATGACGAATACGAAAAAACGCATACGAAATTTTCAGACTCAGTGTGCAAGGACCTTAATACTCGTGGCTTCTTATGGTACATTGAGGTCTTATGAAGCGAAATGATCGGTCTTTGCAAGAAACTGAACATTATTTACAACATTATTACCTGTAATCCAGAGCCTCAGGCAAACAGGGAAATCGAATTATTCTCCATAAACTGGTTCTTTCGGACAGTTTGTTTCAGTTACGTGATTGGACAATGACGAAACGTATACATACACAAAGATGTTTTACATGTCTAATGCATATAAAGTGAATAAAATAGTCTTTTTCACTTTCATTTTGCCCCTTTATTTAAGTGCCTGGTTGGTTCACACATGCACTTATCAGCAGCTCATTGGTCTTCGGTCCGAGTCGGATCTGTTTCCTCAGTTCAGTGACTGTTGGAGGAACTGGAGCACTGAATGAGTTCATTCATCATAGGATCATATACACCAGTATTTTGGCTCATTTCCAGGCGGAGTGACTGTCATGTGTCCGAAAGTAAACTTGTAGATTAGACAGTTTCAGATGGTTAAGTCCGATTTGGTGAGCTGGTTCAACTAGTTCACCAAAAAGAACCGATAAAAAAAGAATGATTTGTTGCGAACCGATCTCTGGACCGTTTGCCTGAGGCTCTGGATTAAAGGTGATAATACTGTAAATAATGCACAGTTTCTTCACAGACCGATCATTTACTTCCATATGACCTCAATATGATGTCTTTTTTGACTCTCAAAATGACGGTAGCCGCTGACTTGCATTTTATGGCTGTCTTTACTTTTCTACTGAAGAAATCTTGGATGACCTGAAGGTCAATAAATTTTTATTTTTGGTTGAACTATTTTACCTGGCATCTCTAAAAATCTTTTTTTTTAAATGCTCCTTTAAGCTAGTTATTTGTAAAGCAAGAGTTCCCTCAAAAAGGAACAGTTTATTACTCCAGGTGACTGAGCACATACTACAGATAGAACATATTAGTTCAATTTCACATATTTATACAATGAATGTTTCTGAAATCTGGTCATTTGAACTCTACAAACACCATCAAACTTGTGTTACCTAATAAAAGGCATTTTCTTCCCAGCCGTACCGGTGAAGTCCTCCACAAATGTATCTAAATTATTAATTCCTTCAGGACAAAAAGGCAATAAATAATGGATATAATGCATGTTCCTATACCACTTACACTGACCAAGATCAAGATAAACAGCCGTTGATCTGGTCAGTGTGAAGTTTTATGCAGTGAATATCTTCTAAATCATAAATAATGATGGTGAATTAATGTGAAAGCTTAGTCGGCATGTTCAGACAGCCCAGGCTCCATCAGGGGGATTGTACAAAGGTCACCTTGGTCAGTGAAGTGACTGCAGTTGCATGTTAAATGTTGAAGCACTTCACAGATCATGCTGCAGATCCGAACTAAGTCGGGTCATCCTGAACTCGGCAAGAACATCTACAGTATGTTGACAGTACATGCTAAAATATGTCTACAACACACGTCACAAAAAAAATGTATAACATCCACAAGCCTCACTGCATCTACAGTACCTATTAAACACAACCAGAATTTACACTGAAATGTCAACAGACCATTTGATCACATGCTAAACAGCATGATATGCACTGTAGCATGTGTAAAACACTTTATAGAATGTTAAAATGTCTGTAGCACAAGTATATGAAATGATATAGCACTTGCTAAAAATGTCCATAGCACATGTTAAACATATATACAGCACTGCTCAAGCTACAAAACATATGAAATGCATGAAACAGCTTATGGTATTTTGCTGGTGTTTAAGTTTTTGTGGTTACCATCATGCTTGTGGTTTGGTTGTAGGATGGTTAGATGATGACTGTGTTTGATGATTAATTCAGTGAACATAGCTGTGCTGATGTCAGTGCAGTGGCAAACAGTAACAAAAAAAATGTCTAAAATTAATATAAATTAATTCTGTGTAAGCATTTGTTTTTTGAGAAAAAAATGAGAATAACATATTTATTCACTTTGTTAATTTTACTTAAAGTGGATTTTAAGTGCAAAATCTTTTTTAATAAATAAATTTTACTTTTTCCAAAAAAAAAAAAAAAAAAAAAAATGGTGTAGAAGCAATTTTTGATTCAGAAATTGCTAGTAAATTTCACAATTAATTACAAGGAAAGAGCAAGTAACACTGAATTAAACATAACATTTTAAAGTAGCATGACTGAAATAGTATTTTCTTGTTCATTTTCATTTATTTCCCTTTACTCAAAAAGTGCATAAAATATAATTTAAATACATCATCTACTTTCCCAATTCAGCACTCTGCAAAGTGTGCTGAGAACTAAAAATCCACTCATACAGTTTCAGTTAATGCAACAAAAATGATTTATATGGTTCCAACACAAATGCATTTTGAATGACTTGTGGAAGAAAAAGAAAATTACACAACCTATTAAATCATGACCATGTATGAGTTTCTCTCTTCTGTTGAACGTTAAAAAAAATAAAATTAAATAAAATTAAAAAAAAATTAAAAATACATTGCCCCCCATTGGCTTCCTATAGTATTTGTGACCCTGGACCACAAAACCAGTCTTAAGTCTCTGGGGTATATTTGTAGCAATAGCCAAAAATACATTGTATGGGTCAAAATTATCCATTTTTCTTTTATGCCAAAAATCATTAGGATATTAAGTAAAAATCATGTTTCATGAAGATATTTTGTAAATTTCTTACCGTAAATATATCAAAACTTAATTTTTGATTAGTAATAAGCATTGCTAAGAACAACATTTGGACAACTTTAAAGGCGATTTTCTCAATATTTTGATTTTTTTGCACCCTCAAATTCCAGATTTCCAAATAGTTGTATCTCAGCCAAATATTGTCCTATCATAACAAACCATGCATCAATGGAAATCTTATTTATTCAGCTTTCAGATGATCTATAAATCTCAATTTTGAAAAATTGACACTTAGGACTTGTTTTGTGGTCCAGGGTCACATTTTACCCCCATACTGTGTAAGTCTATGTAGACAGAATTTTCATTTTTGGATGAACTATCCCTTTAAGTGGACTTGGAACATAATGAGTCTTTTGGAATACTTTCATGATACCTTTATGGTGCTTTTGTGTCCTTTTTAAAGCTTGAAAGCTTCAGTGTCAGCTCAATTTAATAGAAAACTGTTTTAAAATTTCTCTTCTTCTCTTCCACAGAGAAAAAAAGGCTTTGGAATAACCTGATGGTGAGTAAATGATGACAGAATGCTTCTTTTTCTTCCTCTCCCTCTTCTTCTGTTCATTATATATGCATTTTCAACTAGTGCACATTTGTGTTTAAGTTAAATGTCATATGTCAGTGATTTGTTCTCTATTTGTCAGCATGTTGTGTTGAATATGAGAAATCTGCATTGATTTTGTTCTTTTCTGTTTCATTAAATCCACAAATATTTTTCAAACCACTACCTCGCACCCCATTGAACCGCTGCCCTGCAAATTCTTCCCAAACAGATTCTCAGCGCTCATTATAACACACGCGGTTTGGCTCCATCAGACATATATAGGCCAAAGGTTTATTGGTTCATTCGGCCCCGTTCTATTGTTAGCTGCTTCTCTTCGGAGCAGGAACTACACACAGGGCTGTTAAAAACAAACAGTATATTAGAGCAGTGTGTGTCTTGTGGGGATTATTTCAGACGAGAGCTTTAGCTTTCTGCTTTATGGAGGGGGGAAGGGCTGGTCAAATCTCTGCAAAGCTGATGTTTCAGCCAATGGCCTTGCTTTAATCTCAGAGCAGACGGGCTGAGCTCAACAACATTACGAGTGACCTCTACTGCATCACAACCTCTGCTTCACACAGCTGTCAGGAGAACAGTGGAGGATAGAGAGGAAATTCTAGACTCGATCTGCTGACAGACAGCTGTCTAATGAGACTGTAGATGTGCTGTGGGAGTCTCTAGTGTTTCTAGCTTTATAGAATCGCTTTTTCAGAAACTTTGTTGATCACCCTTGGGATTGAACTTGCAAGCTTTGCGTTAGCACTGCCCGGATCTTTAAGACAACATGAACTTTCTCCTTGTAGTAAACAATGCTTTCAGACTTATGCGGTCTTCAAGTCCACCTGGGAAAGTTACCTATGAGTTTGGAAATCATAGTTACACTGTGATGGACATTCAAGTGATTTTTGTCAAAATAAAGTAGCCACATTTCAGTTTTATTTTTTAAACTGCCAGCCTTCTGTGTTATAAATTTAAGTTGAATTAGTAGATTTTTTCTTCAATTTTTATCCCTTTTTTTAATCAACAAATGCTAATGTACTGTTAACATAACGTTACATAATTATGTTAACATAATGTGCAAAAAAAATCTAAATACTGAGAAATTTGCCTTTAAAGTTGTCCAAATGAAGTTCTTAGCAATGCATATTACTGATCAAAAATTAAGTTTTAATATATTTATGGTAGGAAATTTACAAAATATCTTCATGGAACATGATCTTTACTTAATATCCTAATGATTTTTGGCATAAAAGAAAAATTAATAAGTTTGACCCATACAATGTATTTTTAGCTATTGCTACAAATATACTCCAGCGACTTAAGACTGGTTTTGTGGTCCAGGATCACATGTTATACTGTTACCATAATTATGACTAATAGCATTTTTATTTGCCTCCATAAAATGTCTCATTTTTTACAATAAAACAGAAGAATGTAGTAAATAAATAGTAAATAGGATAGAATTTGATTTCATGTTGTCTTTAAATTGGTAGTTGACACTTTTTTTTTTCCTATCCTTTTTCTTCATTCAACATTAAGATGGTTACATTTTAGATATAGTATAATGGAAAGTATCCATGTTGAAAAAAAAACAGTGTTGGGATATCAATTTTTGGCAGGAATCATTTCATTCCATCGTCAAAGAAGAAGAAAAAGGGGGGGGGGGAACTCAAACTAATTAAAAAGTACTAACTAGAAAGTACACTAACTATAAATTTATATTTAGTGTATATATTTAATGTGTTTTATATGTAGTAATTTATTTTATATGTTGTAGTCAGGATTTTTTTTTAAACAAACTTTAATTCAGCAAGAATGCATTATATTGATCAAAAGTGACAGTAAAGACACTTCTGTTGTTAAAAAGATTTATATTTGTTTGAAAATAAGAAATAAATGTAAAATAAATAAATCAGCATGTTAGAATGATGTCTGAAGGATCATGTGACACTGAAGACTGGAGTAATGATGCTGAAAATTCAGCTTTGCATCACAGAAATAAATTACATTTTAAAATATATTCAAATTGAAGTTATTTTAAATTGTGGTAAATTTCACAAAATTACCGTTTGTAGTTTTTTTACTGTATTTTTGATCAAATGCAGCCTTGGTGAGCATGAGAGACTACTTTCAAGAACATTTTCCAACCCCAAACTTTTGAACGGAAGTGTGTACATAACATGCCAATGTCATTGAATGTCAACCACTGGACTAGCACCAAACTCACACCACAAAGGTCATGGAAGCACAGTTTTGTCCCTGAATCTCAAATGAGTTCCTTGTCATATCCCTATATGCTGCATAGTTAAAAATCAGTGACCTAAAAAGTCATTGAATTCCCTGTAGACTTCACCTGCTGCTCGCAGCAAGACTGTAATTGATTTGGCTTGAACCGATGACAGAAACATTATGTACAAAAACAGCAAAAATCAATCATTAATCTAAAAGTCAACTGAAGCGAACACCTTCACGTGACACCTCATGGTCTTAGCAGGGAGATGTATATGAAAACCCTGTTTAACACCCAATCAACACAAGCTGTCTCTGTTATAGAAGTTATTTCGATTAAACATGCATACAGTATGCAGATGATCCTAAAATAGGTGTCAGATCCACATTTAGAGAAGTGTGTTATTTTTTGCATCGCTAGTGGTACCAAATAGATTGTTTCCAAATAGGATTCTTATCTGCTATTGGTCAGACAGATAGTCCCGCCCCAAATTCACACCATTGGTTGAGTGAATGTTATGTCTGAGCCAATCAGGCTGCTTAAATAGATTACTAATTTTGTTTGTTACCAATAATGGCCCAGAAATCACACTTCACCTATAAAAAAAACTATGAAATTGCATGAGAAGCAGTTTTCTTTTCCTCTTAACTTACTACATTACATTAATACTTTAATTCAGCATTAAATTAATAATAAATGGCAGTATTGACATGTGTAATGTTGCAAAAGCTGTCTTTTTTAACTTTATATACATCAGAGCTTCAACAGCTGTTTTCAACACTGATAATAGCAAGAAATGTTTCTTGAGCAAAAAATCAGCATATTAGAACGATTCTGAAGGATCATGTGACACTGAAGACTGGAGTAATGATGCTGAAAATTCAGCTTTGCATCACAGCCATAAATTACATTTTAAAATATATTCAAATAGAAAATAGTTATTTTAATAGTAATAATATTTTAGTATATTACTGTTCTTACTGCATTTTTTGATCAAATAAATCCAACCTTGGTTAGCAGAAGTGACTTCCTTCAAAAACATTAAAAACATCTTAAAACATTTTTTTTTTTCATTGGAGACGATGCATATATCTGCTAAAAGTTAATTTTGTCAGCTTTTAGGAATAAACTCACTGTTAGCATAATGAGACATGAACCAAACTCCAGCTCCAGTCTTCCAGTCCAGAATGCCACACAATGGCGTCTATTCATTGCATCCAAAAAGAACAGGGAAAAATGCCTGGAATGTGACAATTAAACTGATTCGAAGCAGCTCATAGTGTTTATAGGTGATGCTGTCACCATGTGCTCTTCCTGAACAGGTTAGACATACAGAAGAGCTCAGAACTTACCCTCTCTGGAAGAGATCCACATTGTGAAACTTGTGCAGCTCCAGCGAGAACTCCACAGTGCCCTGTACTTCCGACATCATCTATTCCATCACCTAGAGAGACACACAAAAGTTGATTTGCAGCTGAACACATCAAGACTTCCATTGTCTTATCATCTAATCCAGAATGCATTTCTCTTTCAGGACTCTCGGTGTTGCTGTACCGTTGTCAGCTGAGCCGGTCGCACATTGTGAGGGAGTGTGTTTACCGTGGTAACCTCAATGAACACAATCCAGTGACTCAAGAGCCGCTAGAGCAGCGGACACACACGCGTGACTCAGGAAGACGCCAACTCTAATTACTCAGGCTGTGACTCATCTCAGACAATATTTGTTCTGAGAACCCGATGTGCCGCTCTGCAGCAAACCAATGTACGACGGATGACAGCAGTGGCATTTCTGGAAGTGATCCCAAATCATACTTATGACACCATCCGTCTGAGAGACGCCGCAGCTCAGGCTGAACCTGTGTGTGTGTGTGTGTGTGTGTGTGTGTGTGTGTGTGGCAGTAATCATATCTAATGGCTTCTTCCCACACAACAGGTTGTGATGTGAGTCCAGGGCTTGTGACATGAGAGGAATGGCTGGAATTCAAGAGGATATTTGCTTTCTCAGACTGCCTTTATGGAGGAAAAATCAGTCTGTTTTAGACAGCAACACTCAGCAATGATTATTAGCATTCACATTTTCACTCAGTTTGTCTGTCTCTCTTTTTGTCCTGAAATTTTGTGTATATTTAAGACAATAAAGCACATTTCCCCCGAATTCTCATTACTGTGAAACACAAAGTTGTCTCCTCATTACTGTTACATGGAAAAATATGGCAGCATTTGTTATACTGCCTTTCATTCATTCAAAATTAATTCAGCTTAATTGAAAAAAATGGGAAAACAATATTTCTTCTGTAATAAAGAAAAGAGTGTATTACAGCAATGAGATCATCATTAAAAATGCTGAGAAAGGCAATATCAGGCTCATTACTGTAATGAGAAATGAGGGGTAAAATGTGCTTAATTATCCTGAAAATAATGTTGCAGTGAAAAAAAAAAAACTAAGGGTTTTTATAATAGAAACATTGGCTTTATTTTTTGTATTATCTGTATCTGTCTGATATGCCTAATATTGGAAGAAGATCATATCAGAGTAATTGCCGTGTTACAAGAACTGAACTGTCATCTATATTTTCAATTATGTTGCAATGTTTCAATGTCTTAAAGCTAAAAATATCTTGATTAGAGCTTACTAATAAATATTTATTAAAAACAACAGACAAAAATGTATAGACTTATAAAATCAGCTGTCGTATCAGTAATCATATTTGTATTGATTGGAAACAATTCTAGCGCTTATATTTGATTAGTAAGCATAAGTTCATTTTGGGTTGACTTATCTATCATTTTCTTTTCCAGCGGTTTAATGAAGATGCATCAAGGCATTTTTCTATGAAATATGCAGCGTGTGTCTAGAAACCGAACTGCCATATCGCCAGTGAGTCTGCAGTTTTAAGGACATCCCATCAGCGGGGGGCAAAGAAGCAGAACTTCCTGGATCTAAATCAGGGGAGCAAGAAAACCAGCTGCAACGGCCAAGCAGACATGCAACAACCCTTATTATTCACATGTGTTTCATAGGTAAACATTATTCTCCAGCTCAAGTGAGCTCAACAACCTCAAGGTTGTTGTAATTCAAATCAGTGTCTCTGAGACATGTCCTCAACTTCAGTTCTCAGTGAAGCTTAGATTAGACTTGCCAAACCAATTAAAATGAGACTAAAATCATTTGATTTAGTGCCTGAACAAAATTAGTACCTGTGTCACAGACTGGCACATCAACACGTTGGTGTTTATAAGCAGCTTCCCACAAACTCCTCCTGATTCTTATGCTTTGGTGTCAGAATGCTGCATCCCACAATGCAATGCGCTTGACCTTTCATTTTAAGTATGATGAATGGAACAATATCAACTGCAGTATTTGGTAATACTTTACTTGAAGCCTTATGCAAAATGCATCATATAAGTATTCTTATTCCATGGTCTGTCTGAATACTGGATTCTGATTGGCTGGCAGGTATGCAGTAAAACGGTTTAATGCACAGGTAGTTCCAAGTCAGTTTAATCACCGTTCTATATTAATTCTCTGCTTTAATTGATGCACACTAACCAACACGCATCACCCGCGCACACACACACAGAGGGAGAGAGAGGTCGGAGATCACAGATTGCGCTGCACACACACATAAACTTGTTGTCAACGCGTCCTCGCGATTTTTTCCACTTTGCATTGGGTGGTTCTTTGCCTCCACGTCGTGCATTAAAATCCTTTAATGCACAGCTTGCCGTTGATTACCCTTTACCTAATGTATCTTTGAATACGTAATTGTAACCAGACTTAAATGCATTATAATATTTGCAGATTCCTTGTTACATCTAAAAATTGTTTGTTTGTCATGTATTTCAATGCATTTCTCTAAAGGTATAACAATGATAATATATAAGTACTTTAACTGTGGTTACAATTATTCATGAAAATCATACATGAATACATTCTAAGTTGCATTACAAAACATAATGCATTAAAATACTTTTAGAATGCATCATATATAAAGGCTTCACATAAAGTGTTACCCAGTCTTTTACTTAATGCATCTGATTGTTTTACCATGACATTTTTATAGTGCTGTCAAACGATTAATCACGATTAATCACATCCCAAATAAGTTTTTTTGTGTACATAATATATGTGTGTGTACTGTGTATATTTATTACGTATATGTATATTTCGTATATTTCAGAAAAAAAATGTTTATATATTAAATACATTTATATATAAATATAAATACATGTACATATTTTCAAAATATATACTGTATGTGTGTGTATTTATACATAATAAATATACAAAGTACACACATATATTATGCGAACAAAAACTTATTTTGGTTGCGATTAATCGTGATCAATCATTTGACAGCACTACATTTTTACAAAACTGGATTCTGTACAAACGGAATTCTTTACTGTATTCACTGTTTTAAACATGTAATGTAGAGGGGTTGTGTGATTTAACTGTAGCCTAAACCTTTATATATTTATCATTATATATCGGATACTGTTTGACTTACTTTATAAAGCTGAAGTGTAAAAATAATGACCATAAACACTCCTGCTGTTTGCCATTGGTTGAACAAACAGTAGCTCCGCCTCAAATTCATTCCATTGGCTGAGGCAGATGTCATCTGAATGTTTAGACAAACACTGATTACTTGTAGTTCTTTTGTACTGTAGTAAGGTAGAAAAATGCATCAATTGAATATACCTCAAAGCCTTTTTTACAGTATTCACAGAGAAACTACAGCAAAAACTACAGCTCAATCATAACACGTGTCCCTGTTTTGCATCCTCTCATCTGTTTTGCTGAAGCAGTGGTTGCAGCGCCGTGTGACGGCTTCCTATTAATAAACAGATGATTAAAAGGTTTCAAAACCACGTGAGCCATAGTGAGCTTCACTGTGATGGGGATGCGCAATGTTTCGGTTAGCAGTGATGAAATATTGATACGAATGCCATTCCTGCAGACATTAACGGTGGGAGTGGAAAAAGGAAACAATAAAGGAGGCGGGCCTGAGCGAGTGTGACGTAGCATTAGACGGCTATTATTAGTGGTTGAGTGTTCGGTCTCAGTATGCCGGGTACAGGTTAACAGCTCTGGAGCTGCAGTCACCTTCATTTGGCAGCTGATACTGAGAAATGAAAAATACGTTTCCTTTGAAACGCTGCCCTTGCGTTAACCGACACAATGTTCCATCGTGTTGGCTTCACTGCCCCATTCAATATCTTGAGAGCCTGTTCTAGACAGGCCGGAGAGCGCTGACCTCTGCGGCTGCTGGAGCAGAAACAGAGGGCATTATGGGTACCGGTGCTTAATTTGAAACGTGCAGTACTCATGCACTGTAGAAAGACTTTTGTACCCAAGAAGAGAACAGAAGAATATTGTAGAATAACATAAAGTTGCTTGCATGTAGTAAATAAATAAATACAGAATAAAACAATAGATTATGAAGTTGCAATATGTATATGCACATGCTAAATACATATAGAATAAAAATTAAAATTAAAAAGTTGATTTAGATAAATGGATCTGCTAAATTTAATATAGAATAGAAAAGGCGAATGAATACAATAAAATAGAACATAACATAATTATATAAAGGTGCTTTGTGTAAAAGGATCTACTAAATAAATACATATAAAATATAGTAGAATAACATGAAGTTGCTTTAGGTGAATGCATGTAGTAAATAAATGAATATAGAATATAATGCAATATGAAGTTGGTTTGGGTAAATAAAATGGAACATAATTGAATAATATAACTTTTGGGGGGGGGGGGTTGATTAGGTAAATTTTAAAAGGAGTAAAATAGATTATAACATTTCTTTCTATAATTTTAGGTCTCATTAGAATTAGATTAGGATTTTATTCTTTTTTTTCGAAATATGCTCAGTTAATAAATACAGAATAAAATGAAGTAAAATAAAAACAAACAAAATAAAATAAATGTAATCAAATAAAGTTTGTGAAAGGAAAGAGGAACCTGACTGATCTTGATTTATTCGTGCTACAAGATTCATATATGTAAGATTTACTCATGTAATTCGATTTAGCTAGTGGAGTGGTATGACATGATGAAACAATATTGGTTTAACTGAGTTCACTACTTCCTTTACAGGCAATAATCACACACAGTGGACGTTACCGGACATTAAACCGCTATCAAAAATCTTGTTTGCAAAGGAAGTCTGGGAAATGAATCTCTCGGTGTGTTTGGACTGTGAAGGGTTCAGCTGAATGTATTACAGCGGGACTGAATTACTGGACACCTTTAATATTCTCAGAGATCTGCAAAAATGATGGAATTGTAACCCGCATTTCCCAGAGTTCACTTCCAGCAATATTCAATGTTTTTGTGCAACAGTATGTGTGTGAGCAGTCATAAATCTACCGCTTACTGAAGACACTTGCTCGACTTGCCTGCTTAATCAATTCTGCAGGCCGTGGGCTTGCTGTGAGTGATCTATGATTTCATTCTGGCTAGAGTGAAGAGCCTTATGGGCCTGTCAGGTTGTGTCCGTCTGTGTGTGTGTGTGTGTGTGTGTGTGTGTGTGTGTGTGTGTGTGTGTGTGTGTGTGTGTGTGTGTGTGTGTGTGTGTGTGTGTGCGTGCATATATCTATTTGAGCCTGTGCGTTTGTAATTGAACATAGCAAATGTTAATGGCACTTTACATGAACAGAGTACAAAATTGGGCCACTCTTAATCAAATGAAGCCACTTATACAAATAGTCAGTGAAAGGAGGTTCTTAACCTGCAGAAAATGTTCTTCATCCACCTCAGAAAATTGTAGTTGTGTAGTTTAGAAAAAAAAAAATTGTTTTAATGTTAATTGCCTTTGGCTTCACAACAAATGTGTTATAGAACAGATCTAGAAAATCTCTCTTTCTATGTGCATTCCATTCAAAAGCTTGGGATCAGTAAGTTTTTTTTTTTTTAAACAAGTCTCTTATACTCTTCCAGGCTGCTTTTATTTGATCAAAAATACAGAAAAAAACAGTGATACTTTGAAATATTATTACTATATGTGACCCTGGACCACAAAACCAGTCATAAGTGTCAATTTTTCGAAATTGAGATTTAAACATCATCTGAAAGCAGAATAAATAAGCTTTCCATTGATGTATGGTTTGTTATGATAGGACAATATTTGGCTGAGAAACAACTATTTGAAAATCTGGAATCTGAGGGTGCAACAAAAAAAAAATCAAAATATTGAGAAAATCTCCTTTAAAGTTGTCTAAATAAAGTTTTTAGCTATGCATATTACTGATCAAAAATGAAGTTTTGATATATTTACGGTAGGAAATTTACTAAATATCTTCACCGAACATGATCTAATGATTAATATCTTAATATTTTAATTAATATCTTAATATCCTAATGATTTTTGGCATAAAAGAAAAATGGATAATTTTGACCCATACAATGTATTTTTGGCTATTGCTACAAATATACCCCAGCGACTTACTTAAGCGACTTAGTTTTGTGGTCCAGGGTCACATATATTATGTATTTTAATATACTTTAAAATGTAATTTATTCCTGTCATTCAAAGCTGAATTTTCATAAGCCATTACACTGGTTTTCAGTGTCACATCAAATCATTCTGATTTATTATCAGTGTTGGAAACAGCAGTGCTGCGTAATATTTTTTATGGAATCTGTGATACTTTGACATCTAGAAATCTTTTCTAACGATATATTTTTGACAAGTAGTGTAGAGATTATGTTTGTGTTTTATTCATTAAAAATCACTGAATCACTGAAAACATTGATAGGATCATACATTTCTGAAGGATCATGTGGCACTGAAGACTGGAATAATGGCTGCTGAAAATTTAGCTTTGCATCACAGGAATATTAAATAGTATATTATATTAAAATAGAAAACTGTTATTTTAACAGTTATTTTTTCTGTATTTTTGATCAAATAAATGCAGCCTTGATGAAACATGCTTTTTTTTTCAATAATTAATGATCAATTAATTTTTTTTTTCCATGTTTTCTTTTTCTGCCATAATGAATTGATTGTCAAAAATCTAATTTGTCCAAATTCTGTTACAGGAGAACTGCACACTGCATCCAGTTGTACCATGCTGGTGGTCAGACAGGAAGTAAGCCAGCGGACATGGGCTTCACCCCTCATTTGAGTCATGGCTGAATTGATCAATAAACACATAGCTTTCACAAACTTTCTTGTATTCAGTTTAGATGCTCCTTTGCCTTCTTTGAAGGTGTTTTCTTGTTCATTCAGAGCTCATTGCAACATTTATGCGATTTATGTATTTTATGAATCTATTAAAATGCATTTTAATACAGCACAAACTTTTTGTACTTTAAAAATGAATTCAATCGCAATGCCGATGATATTCAGCCAATACAGGAATATGACTGATATATAACAAATCCACCTTAGTCTCCACATGGTCATGGCAAGAAAGACAAATATGCAACAACTAGTTCAGTGATTCTGCCTAGAAAAGCTTAAAAAAAAACGCTGACTCTGCTCAGAAACCCGCCAACGACATTTTAGAAGGCACACATCAGCAGGCACAATGCTGTTGGGTTTATACAAAAATGGCAGTGAATTAAGTTGTTGAACAGGAACATTTAATACTGTCGTTTGTCATCATACAGCACATTCCTTGAACTGAAATGACTTTGTATTTTCTGTTTTACAGCACAAATCAACTTCACCAGCCTTGAACTACACACACATCTCAAAAGTCAAAGTCAGGTAAACCTCTGTCTAACGTGAGTACACTCACACTTACCTTCAGTTTCCAAAAGCAGTATTCACAAATATTAAAATAGTAGTATGCTATGTTGTTGTCGCATGACCTGCATATATAATTCCACATGTAAGGGATAATGTACTGTACATCCAACCATTATTGCAAAAATCAACCCAGACACACACAAAAACAGTTTCTAGCAAGAAGTTTTGAGCCTAGACGAACAAACAAGTTCAAACAGGATGGGCATTTAAGGGATAATGTGCAATCATACCACTTATTACACAACTTTTTACCACTTAAAGGGATAGTTCACCCAAAAATGAAAATTCTGTCATCATTTACTCACCCTCAAGTAGATCCAAACCTGTATGAATTTCTTTGTTCTGCCGAACACAAAGAAAGATATTTTGAAGAAAGTTTGTAACCAGTCTGTTTTGGGGCACCATTTACTTCCATAGTAGGAAAAATACTATGTAAGTCAATGGTTCCCCAGAACTGCTCTGTTTCCCACATTCTTCAGAATATCTTCCTTTGTGATCAGCAGAACAAAGACATTCATACAGATTTGGAACTACTTGAGGTTGAGTAAATGATGACAGAATTTTCATTTTTGGGTGAACTATCCCTTTATATAAAGACTGGGACATGAAATATTGATTTTTTTTCTTATAATCCATTACAGTATACAGGTTTCTTTTTTAATATAGTTGATAACTGAGGCACAAGATGGCACCTGTTGTGTTTGAATGAAACGAGAGATTGTGTAATACGGGAGATATTTAAAAATGCATCGATCTCATATACCCAATGTATTGGCAGTCATTATTAGGAAAAACTGACCTCAGAATGTCACAAATCAAGCACTTCAGAGCGCCATGTGACATTTAATTACCTTTTCAAAATATGATATTAGGTGTTTTAATTTGAATTAGTGTATTTGTCTGATTACCAAATAAATCAAAAGATCGTGGATAATCATTACACTGAATCATTACACTGAAAATGAAAGGTCACTTGGGCACATTGCAGTGTAGGATACAGTATCTAATGCATTGTGCTCTATATGCACATTTTGGCAAGACTTGTAGATCATCTAGATATTCCATGCATACAGAAAATCCACATGCTATGCATAGTATTCATATACATACTACAGTTGCATGCTACTTTCTTTACAAAATAGTAGAGTAGATAACAGTATGAAATAGTAGCATAATCTTTTTCTTAAGTAAGCTGGCTGTGACGACTCAAAAGGTCACAAGTGTCTGCTTTGCTACATACAGACAGAAGACAGGGTGAAGTTGGGTGAGATGACAGTGGTTTGGTTTGTGGTTAGATCACAAGGCACAGAACTGTCTCAATTGAATGTCTAAAGCCAAAAAATGCATGATTATTCTTACTGTGCCTGGGTATAAAGA
This sequence comes from Tor tambroides, assembly GCA_021397915.2. Taxonomy (NCBI): domain Eukaryota; kingdom Metazoa; phylum Chordata; class Actinopteri; order Cypriniformes; family Cyprinidae; genus Tor; species Tor tambroides. Next base: position 23,085 of record JAFVLL020042649.1, on the reverse strand, counting down.
GATGGATGGATGGATAATTGAAGATAGATAGATCTAATCTGCATGTGTCTCGCAGCAGTGATATTCAGCTCTGTATAATGAAGTGCTGCGGTAGGACAATGGTGCTGGTAAAAGATTTATACGGCATGCGCTTGACCCTGCGGGAACAATGTGATAGTGAACAGAGATTAGAGAAATCACATGAGAGAGAGTCACAGGACCGCATGAGCACAAACTCTTACAAATCCACACAAAGAGACCTGAAAAAACCTGACACGACACACACTGCATCTGATGGTTCACAGAGCTGTTCACATTACAGTATTCACAGCTGACTCAAATTCTAATGTGAGAAACTGTCCTGAATAGTCACAGATAGCAGCCTAAAATGAGAGAGATGAAATCGTGCTAAAGGACAATGGAGTTCCTGCCTGTATTACACCGTGTGTGACACAACAGGTCGTTTTTATGCTCAATTAGGGCGAAATTACTGTGTAATGCAAAGCAGAACATTAAGACTATTAATATGCAGTTTTTAGGAGAAGGATTGAAAAGTGACATTTCACTGTGGGCGGGGTTATCTGACACAATGCAGAAAGAGAAGCCAACCAAACAACAAAATGTCTAATTGTTGTGACTGGTTGGTACAAAAAGTTTACTAAACATAAAGTTGTTTTAACACAGTGAATGGAAAATGTTGAATGGCACAACATAATCAAGCCAATATGAATGTATTTGATATTTAATGTACAGCTATTTATGTTAAAATTTCTCTGTTGGTGAGACTACTCAGCGAAAATGAAGCAAAGTCTTCATGTTACCTAAAAAAGTCTGATTTGCATGGAATGTAAGATTTTAGGTTCAATCTATTAATCTATTAATATGCTCAAAGGGTAATATTTAAAAAATGTTAAAAATATTTTTGCAAGTCTCTCATGCTCACCAAGGCTGCACCAAAGGTACAGTAAAAAAACAGTAATGATATGAAATATTATTCAAGTTTCAAACAACTGTCTCATGTTTGAATATATTTTAAAATGTAATTTATTCCCGTGATCATTACTCCAGTCTTCAGTGCCACATGATCCTTCAGAAATCATTCTAATATGCTGATTTGCTGCTCAAGAAACTTTTCTTATTATCAGTGTTGAAAACAGTTGTGCTGCTGAATATTTTTTTGGAAACTGTGATGCATCCATTATATGCAGAAATGAAAAGACCAAGTTTAAAATTAAAATGCTTTAGAATTATTCTTAATTGATAGTTCATGGTATCTACTGCAATAATGTTAACGTTATTGTAACTTTTTTTCTTTCTAAAGAGGCGTTCGCTAAACCTCATTCAAAAATCCCTAGAAATTCTGTCCTCTGAGCATTCCAGAACTTTGTATTGATTTTTCTAGATCATAAAGAATGCCTAAACTTAGCTGTTATTCTTTCTCCCAGCATTCCCACAAGATCATCTCTTACATTTTTGCCTGAAGCAGTGTGGACAGACCTGGCCGATCGGAAGTCTGCTGGAAAATCTGCTGTTTTACCATATCAGTTAGAGCACGCTGGCGTCTGGGGTATTTCATGTCCTCCGGCAAGCCTGGGCCCCATCCGTTAAAGCGCTCGGGCCCCTGCGGGACTCGCAAGTTTGCATTTGAATGTCACCATCTATACGGTCCAACTGCATTATTCACAGCGCTCGTTAACAGTCCAGATTATTACAGATTTTACATCGCCTGTAAATGCCAGCCTGAGTCAAATGCCATGAGCTGAATTTTTAAGTCTCCTCTACACGAGACGAGTAATTTGGAAAAATAGATCCGCAGTCCTGCTCGCCAAGACGGTGCTGTGAATGTCAGATTTATTGACCTTCACGAATACAAGCCAGATATGCATTTAGAAGAGTTTAGATCTGTTGATCTTGTGAAATTGTCCCATTCAAGGTGAACGTCTGGATTTCCCTAATGCAGAATAACTCCAGTGGTTTTAGTGAGCTCCTGTAAGATGGAGTTTCTTGAGTCTTCAGCTGGCTGTTTTTGTCAGCTCAGCCCTGCTAGAAACACCTCATTACTTGAAACCTCTCAGAGCGGAAGAAGAGATGTTTACACTCAGTTTTGTACCAGATACATGAAGGAAAACCAAAAGCCTAGATGTTTTTCTTCACTGTTGCATGGAAATGCGTCATGCAAATCCTTGTCATGACTCATATGTCTATACAGTTCCTTCAGGTTTTGATTGAACTCTTTCTGACCCATCAAATGACATATTAGCCTTCTAACAGAACAGAAAGCAGTGCACCTTAAATCAAATCACTCCCAACCGTGGTGTCCGGCACACGGCGTACCGCTCAAGTCAACATCAATGTCACACGCTTCAAATGTGTTGTTGTTGTGTAGAAATACAGTGCTGTGTGTATCTGCTGGAGCCAGATGGCTGGCGCGTTGCATTGGCAGAATATGCATCCAATATGTTCCTAACAGGGATTTATGCCGGATAACGGAATATTTCCCTACCGGTCCACCTAAGAGCGGCTTAAAGACCAGACCAGACCAGACTAGACAGTCATTAGGAAACGGCAGTCAAAAGCAAGTCCGCGGTCGACATGAGCCAAACACAGATGAACAATAACAGAGAAAGAGCGTAAACGTCCGTCAGCTTACCTGCCTGTGCGACGACGCTGCTGCGCGACCCAGAGGCGTGATCTGTGCACCCGCTTTGATCCTATGTCATTAAGTTGAGAGGGAGGGAGTGTGTGTTGAGAGCAGGAGCAGGTCTCAGTGTTGACACGGGCATGAGCGGCTCACGGCTGCTGCTGCTGCTGCTGCTGGTACTGATGCTGTTGTTGCCATGGTGATCATTCAGCTCCTGCGTGCTGCGGTAGCGCGCTTGCGTTCTCCCACCTCCAGAGATGATGTCCAATCTGCCTAAGTGCTGCTGCGCCACTCGCTTGGCCCCTCGCTCTCTCTCTCTCTCTCTCTCTCTCTCTCTCTCTCTCTCTCTCGCTCTCCGTCTGAGGCTGGATGCATGATAATAAGGGATGGATGTGCGCTCTGTGTTGTCAGATGCACTATGTGTACAGGCTTACGTCAGTGTCAATAGATGTGAGATAATTTAGCTTTACTCATGATTAACACCCTGAGTGTGTCTCTGCACTTACAGTTTCACTTATGTGAAAAATAAACAGCCATTCACTTAGGTTGGATTAAACTGTTTTCCTTTTAACAATATATTTCAATTAATCAACCAATCAATACATAAATAAATGTAAAATAATAGCCAAAATTATTTATTTAAAAATTTGGATTTTTTTTCCTCTTTTGTGTTCACCTCTGCCTATTATATTAGCATTGGTATCTTTTAAAAGCCATTTTATGAATGACTTTTTGCTTAAATCGCAAAATAATATTTCAGACTATCCAGACAATAATTTTAGAATGTTTTGCAAATTACAGTGGTAGCAATTGTCAGAGGATTATTAGTAGTAGTAGCAGTAGTGGTAGTAGTAGTAGCATTGTTACTACTAATATACTACTACTAATATGTTAGTTGATGCTAATTAATGTTAATCATTTTAGTAATTGTCAGAGGGATTATTATTACTATTATTATTGCAATAATTAATATTATTATTTTCATTGCCATTTTATGGATCATTTTATCTTAGAGGCAAAAAGCATATTCATTTACATAATGTATAAAAAAAAACATTGTAAGTATTGTTGTTTCATGTATTTTGTTTAATATTGTTTCCGAATTATACAAAATAAATGGGTACAATATGTATGTAATATATATAATGTATGTTTGTAATCCAGAATTTATTAAATTATTTATATAATATGTATTATTTAGAATATATTGTTTGTTTGTTTTTGTGTGTGTGTGTGTGTGTGTGTGTGTGTGTGTGTGACCCTGGACCACAAAACCAGTCTTAAGTGTCAATTTTTCAAAATTGAGATTTATACATCATCTGAAAGCTGAATAAAGAAGCTTTCCATTGATGTATGGTTTGTTAGGATCGGACAATATTTGGCCGAGATACAACTATTTGAAAATCTGGAATCTGAGAGTGCAAAAAAATCTAAGTACTGAGAAAATCGCCTTTAAAGTTGTCCAAATGAAGTTCTTAGCAATGCATATTACTAATCAAAAATTAAGTTTTGATATATTTATGGTAATAAATTTACAAAATATCTTCATGGAACATGATCTTTACTTAGTATCCTAATGATTTTGGCATTAAAGAAAAATGGATAATTTTGACCCATACAATGTATTTTTGGCTATTGCTACATATATACCCCAGTGACTATGTGTGTGTGTGTGTGTGTGTGTGTATATATATATATATATATATATATATATGTGTGTGTGTGTGTGTGTGTGTATTTAAGAAGTTTACATAGATAAAGTAACAATGCAACAAAACAAAAACCTTGTTTTAAGTGTACTTACAATAAAAATGTCAGGATTGACCCTGTATTTACCTTTATACCTTCCCTTAATACTCACAGAAAATGGAAATACTTTAATCAGACATGAGGAATTTTGCGTTTTTAATGTGTTAATGGCATGAATTTATGATGAATATAGTTTTCACGTAGTAATTAATGTGGACCTGATGAAATATAATCTGACGTAAACTAATATTTAATTTAAACACCTGCCTATGATGGTTAGGTGTTAAACCTCTGCTATTCATATTCAGATTACATATTTAAGTTACCCAGCATTTATTGCATTCACACTGCTGGTTGTTTAAACACACAGTGTGTGCTATGCACTAAAAGCATGCAGGTCTGTTTTGGCCAGTGAACACAGCGGTCACCTTGCCCTCTTTGTGTACCAATCAAATATTGATGCTGTATCAGTACAGACAGTACAGTATATACATCCTTCTGAGTGTTTTTAAAAGCATAGGTGGGTAGTTGCACAATAACTCTGCATTTCCGAGTCGCAGACTGTGCAGGTGTGCAGACAGTGTTATGGGCTTATCTAAACTCTGCAACATCTGGTCTTGGACAGGTAACTTCCTAATTTTATCTACACACAGGAAACCCCAAATACTAAGGTTGGTGTCATTGCATAAGCGGAACAAAATACCTTGAGTTCTGCAAACTCGAGATACTTGGAATAGCATGGATAACATACGATTCTTTGCCATTTTTCGCCATATTTAGTATAAATGCTGTAAATAATAAGCACATTTTCTGTATGCATACTAGAATATGAGCTGAATATGAGCATTGCAGCAACTTGACCTTGACCAGTATGATGAATTAACTGTAAGTAATATTCAGCGCAATTTTATTTATTTGTTTATTTATTTTTGTGGAATTGTATGGAAAGAACTTCTTCAAACAGGTTCTCTTCCCCCATTTGTCATTGGATAAACAGTTTTTGTTTGTTTGTTTTCAAAACACCACAGAGTCATGGGGTTGACACTTTTGAAGGAAATCAACCCTTAAACAAGTCCTCTTCCTATATATATATATAGAAAGAAAGAAAGAAAGAAAGAAAATGCACACTTTTTTGAAACGTCACTTGCTGAAGGTCATGTGACAGCAATGTCAGTGAGGGAATGCAACCATTTAGAATATGATTGTAAGACTTTTTTGTGTGTTTTTCAAATAAATAGTCTGCATTTATCTGATGAAAATACAGTAATACTGTGAAATATTATTGCAATTAAAAATAACGTCAAGAAACATTTTTTTCTTATCAATTTTGAAAACAGTTGTGCTGCTTCATATTTTTGTGGAAACCTTGATACATTTTTTTAGGAATCTTTGATGAATAGAAAGTTCAAAATAACAGAATTTATTTGAAATAAAAGCTATTTTGAAACACAAATTTCTTTACGTAACTTTTTATCAATTTAATGTATGCTTGCTGAATAAAAGTGTTAATTTCTTCTTCTTTTTTTTTTTTACCCCACACTGAACAGTAGTAGTCACTGCATAATGCATACCTTTTACATATTAATATACATATTCAGTATGCATTAAGCAGTATATCAGTATTCTATTTCAATCCTGTCCTCAGGCGCTGTCACTCTTGAACTGATTGACCACACACATGCTCACACATGTGTATTATAGCAGCATTGCTGCTTCTGTGGCTTATTACCAGCACAAGAAGCCAGAGAAAGTCTGACACAATAATTTTGCAGTGTTCACACATTCTTCAAGTTTTTTGCCTGGTGTCTAAAATCTTTAATTAATGACCAGCTATCCAGATGTTCCATGACAGCCTGAACATGCGTTTTATGAGGACATGATGCATGCTTCAGCATTTCTTTGCTTAAAGCTCATGCTATAACTTTTTCACGTGTTTCTCGCTTTCTTGTATGGCTTTATAACAGATAAAACTGGTCTTGAAAGCGTGAATGAAGGTGGTGTTGAATTATATATCCTGTAAGATGAAATGCAGATTCTGTCTGGGCCCTGCAGCGATAGCCTAAGTCCTCTCGTAAGGTATAAATTACCTCACATTTGATGTAACAGAAGTCATTGTGGCTGACATGCCTGTGAGCAAGTCACTTTCATAGACCGTTTTGATGTCATTAGTATTTCCTTTCCCAGAATCCTCCTCTGATGGGGGCAAAGCTGCAAGGCGAGACCTTAATAGTGAGGGAGCTCATGCAAGCCGACACAGATCGAATTCACAGTCGTTTTACAACCACTTTACAATCTTCTTTTCTTTTGAGAGCATTCCTAAAGTCTCTGCTGTGGCTCCTCTATTATCAAAAAGTCTTTTTTTTATAATCCAATAAGGAGACTAAAGCAAAAACAAGTCTGACTAATCTAATATAAACATACAAATGCTTTATTGGTTTTATTATGCAGTATGTCCCGTCTGTTAGATGTACTTCAACATCCCTCACAGTTAGTCACCATTTGCTGAGGAAGATTGGCACTGCTGCTGCATTTTCTTATCCCTTGCCTTTTTGAGTCTATTTTTTTTTATTATTGTTTAAACACACATATTTTGGATTTAAATTGAGGTTTGTTATGCAATATGTCCCATTTGACAGATTTATCTCAACATCCTTCAGCATTAGTCATCAGTGGCTCTGACCAGAAACCCGCGCCCACTGAATTCTGCAGAAAACTCCACGGAATTTCAACACCGAGTTCTGCTTGGATTCTTTTATTAGGTATTTTGGTTAATTAATGGTGGTTGCCAAGGTAAGTTGATGTATTATACATCATATTGTGCAATTGGATTTGTGTTTTTTTGTTTGTTTTTTTAGTTGTAATAGTTGTAATAAAAAAACTGTGAAAACCCATAGACTTGGATCTAAATCCTAGAATATAAGCTTATTTTTGGCCTTGTAGAAGTTTTGCAAAGGGGCGGAAAATTTCCGGAAAATTTGGAATTCCAAAATTCTGAAAATTTCTTGAAAAATTGGAATTCTGAAAATTTTAGAATGTTTCTGGAAATTTACCAAAAAATGTTCCACCCTTTTGCAACCCTACCTAGTCAAAACATTATAGCATTGAGTTTTGCATGGACAAACAATGCTCACATTTGCTTATTTGAATGTATAAAAATCTAAATATTTGCAGTTGTTTGTGCTTTTAGCTTTTTACGCTTGTCAATTTTTTAAAATTATTTTTACCATTTCTTAACCATTTTTTTCTCTCTTTTGTAATTTTTTTTTTAACAATTTTACTTTTTTTTTTTTCTGCAGATTTGCCCCTATAATCGCAGAAGAAAATGTGACAAAATGAAGTGAAGGACCACTACAGGCAATGCAGTGCCAGTCTACCCAGAGAAAACTTGGTTTTTGAAGCATTGTTGAGGTACACTATCTTCCCAGATTTTGCAGCAACTTCTCTACCTGCATATGCAACCTTTGTCCAATCAGCCCAGATTTATTCATACAGTTTGAAGTATGATTTTTGAATAATGCTTGTCAGCCAGATGGGATGCTGAGTGTATTTTTAACCAGTGTCATATACACACAATCTAACTGTGTTTATGACAGGCTCTCCCTGCAGTAGGGCTCCCCATTAGCAGAATTACCGCCGCTCAACATGTGTTATTAGCTCCTGTGCAGAAATGAAAAAAGGTGCTCGTAACGCCCAAGGCTCAACATCTCCTTTAAACATCAGTTGTAAAAAAGCCTTGCCACCACCCCTTGATTCTCTCCCAGCCAATCGGACGCCAGGAACCAAGCCAGGTCGCCCTTGCAAAAAAAAACCTTAATGTGTCCCAAAGGTTTGGCATCTCCTGCACAGGTCGTCTTCAGTCAGAGAGGCCCGTGGGCACCGCTGAAGACAGACTGGAGGGGGACGACTCATCTCTGAGACAAAGGACAAAACTTCTGCATCCTCTCAGACTCTCACATCCCCACTGAGGGACAAAAACATGGCTCCTCACCTCAGCATGAGCAGGTAAGATCTCAAACACTGGTGACTCTCATGAAAGACATGGAAAAAGACTTAAAACACTTTCTTGTGGCTATTTTTTGGGAATATTTCTCTCTGATGAGTTGCTTTGAGCCTTTGTTGAACTCCTGGAGTGTTTTTAAAACACTAAGGCAGTGTGGAACATAATTTGGTGTAGAATTTCAACTTCACCCTTTTTAGTGCATTAGATGTTTAATACACTTATTTAGAGCCTTAATTGCATTTTGTGTTATGTTGGTGTTTTTATCTTTGAGTTTTCAAGGCAGGTTCTTCTCTATTTGTGCAGTAAAGATAAAATGCTTCCACCATCAAAGCATTTTTATTTAAGATTTTCCTGTCTTCTAAGCGCCTTTGTAATTATAGTTTAGAAGAAAGTTGAGGAGGAAGTTCCCTTAACATCTGGATGAAAGACGGCAGTTGGTTTGCTCAGGAAAACAACAGTTGCCTTTTAGGAAAATCACACATCCCAACACACATCTGATGATATTCCTCATATTTCAGTGTGTTTGTTTGCTAGATGAATATGTCAGACACATTAGGCCACATGATAGCTACTCAATTGATTTTTTTTTTGTTTGTTTTTTTATAGAATTATCATGGTCAGAGTTCCTGTGATCATGGAAAAAATGTAAATTGTGGCCTGCTAGAGTCATAAAAAGGCTTCAAAAGTCTTGAAAAAGAAATGATCATTCTTTCTCCCTTTCTCTTTCTCTTTCTTTTAACTTGTGAAAATTCATGAAAATTGTTTGGTCAAGGCTTGGTCAAAATAAGTACCAAGTATATGATGAGTTACTGCCACAGATTTGTAAGGGCATTTACTTTGCATGGTTCTTTATAATTATTTGACCAGCTTCTGATCACAAGCATATGAGGGAATGAAGAGTATAAATTTACTAGCCAATATAAATAAACTAGCAAAATTCAAAATTGAAACCCATACCATATCTGTTCTTTATAGCTCATGCTGAGTGAGTCAGATGTTATATAAATCGTTCAGAGTTCCCCCTCAGTTATGGTATTTTTACGCTGTTGCTGGTCACAAATCTCTTGTACTATAATCAGCAGCTTGTGATTTCCGGAGCGTTCCCTCATACGTTTGTCCTGATGACGGCTGTGAGTGGGAGGAGATATTCCTCCCTACATGGATTACGAGTGTGTCAGCAGAACCAAATCCAAGATTTAGATAACGCTGCCTCCTAATCTCAGCTTCACCCGCTACTGTATGAGAATCAGACAAAACCTGTGCTATCAGATGCTCTCCGATGACAATACCATACTGCCTTCATATATAGTGAATAATAGGACTAAATACTAAATGATTACCATATTATCTAGTTAAATGATACTGTAGTACTCCCAAGGTTAATGTCTACAGTATTTATTTACTTACTTATTTTATGATATGCATCTTTAGTCTTTGAAAAAAATATTTTGAAGTGTTTGGAGAACTGAGAACTAACTACTATATATATATATACACACACACTATTTATTATCATTGTTATATATTATGTTTTTAAATAGTTTATTTTGAGTTCACTAACAATTCAATTTGAGAGTCATAACTATCATATAAAGGAGGGAAGGTTGGGAATACTTTAATTAAGACACTGTGAGTGTTCAGGAAAGCTGCCAGGGAATTTGGCTCACACACCAAAGCCACCACAGCTTGGGGGCCACTGCCATATGTGTGACACACATGGACACACACACACCTCTTTATTTTGACATTATAGTGGATTTTCCCTTCATATGCACATTCTCTCTTTTATTTCTCTCTATGGCCATGAAAAATCACTGATCTGAAGTTGTATAATTATCTGTATTGTGCTCTCATCCTTCTGTTGCATTATTCTGTCATCTCCACACACGCTTCTGCCTCAACAGCTGCAAATGAAAAATACAAGCTGTTATTTTTGTATAATAGAACAATTGCTTGCAAAGCAAAACCATTTGTCAAGGGAGTGAGATTAAGCAGAGAGGATCATTTTGACAGTCCTAACAGGGTGTATGTGAGTTGCATTGTATATATAAAGTATTATATGCCATTCAAAAGTTTGGGGTGAGTAAGATTTTATATTCTTTGATTAAAGAAATGAATACTTTTATTCAGCAAGGATCAAATTGATCAGAACTGACAGTAAAGACATTGATTTCTGTCACAAATGCTGTTCTTTTGATCTTTTTATTCATCAAAAAATCCTGAAAAAATGTATCGTTTCCACGAAAATACTGAGCAGCACATCACAGGAAAAAATTATATTTTAATATATATTCAAATAGAAAACAGTCATTTTAAATTGTAATAATTTTTCATAATATTACTGTTTTTACTGCTTATACCCTAAATGTTTGAACAGTATTTCATGTTTTCCAAACCTGTAAGATGTAGAGTTAATACAGTAAGGCATATAATAGCTTTGAAATCTGAAATGTAAGTTATTATTGACTCAAAGTTGTTATTCAGATCTTGACATCGGCCTAATCACATTCATGAGATTTCATCAGACAAGTTCTGGTGTCTCAGTCATTATTTTGAGGCAGATATTTTTAATGAATCAGTGTCAGCAAACTCAAACACATAACGATTGACAGGCAGAGAGCTTGCCAAGTTTTGGATCAACGACCAACACATGCGTAGGCCGATTCGTTTGTGCTGCACAGAGAATCTAGTGCTGTCAAAGAGACTGCTGTGAATTCTCAGAGCATCTATTTCAGATATCTGTCAGGTAGCTAGACATTTTGCATAATATTTGCAAAAAGACACCTACAGTGGCTTTAACATGCTCACCATTAGTCAGTGGAATGACTCTGCATGTGTCCTGTAGATAGATGGATGGATGGGTGCCAGGATTACGTGTGTGTCTATGCTGTGGATAGATGGTGCATATTGTGTGTCAGTACCTCTGACCCAAGAGAATGACTCATTCATCATTGCTGTAGCAGAATATCTTCCTGTCACCTTCCTCTGCCTCTCTAGCCAATTTAAAGCAACACACACACACAGGGATGCTAGAGTGGACAGGTGGCTCAGGGTCTGATCAAAAGCTCAGTGTCTCTCAGCATGGCTCTGTTCCAGTGAGGAGCTGCTGGGGTTTCTCGAGGGTCTGTGTCTGACTGACTTTAATAATGTGCTTTTCAGTGCTGTTAGATTATACCATTCAAAAGTTTGAGGTTGATATGATTTGTGTGTGTGTGTGTGTGTGTGTGTGTGTGTGTGTGTGTGTGTGTGCGTGTGTGTGTGTGTTTGAAAGTCTTATGCTCAGACTAATTATCATTCTAATTTGATGATTTGCTGCTCCCATTTATTTACTATTATTATCGATGTTGAGAACAGTTGTGCTGCTTAATTTTTTTGTGGAATCAACAATATTTTTTTTTCAGGATTCTTTGATTTTTCAGTTCAAAGGAACAGCATTTTTTTTTTGTAGAATTTTTGTGCAACATTGTAAATCCTTAATGTCACCTTTTTATCAGTTTAACACATCCTTGCTAAATAAATTGTATTAATTCCTAAGAAAGAATGAATGAAAGAGATTCTGACTGAACCCAAACGTTTCGCCAGTAGTGTACATCTGAACATTTTGATTCAGAAACACCAAACCCAGTGTCAAACCTTCCATAGACACATCTCACCAATATTCAGAATAATAGTTTTACAAGTTCATCTTTTGCATTGCTTCTTCCTCAGTGTAGAATAATTGTTTGCATGTATTGTTTTTATATTTTGCAAGTGTGAATAGTACACTTCTCTGTCTCTAGCAGGAGTCGGGTCTGGCGACGGACGTTGTCAGGATGTTTAACACGTTTGATTGTCTTCATGTTGCTCTGTGCACCAGCTCTTGCTCGTGAGTATCTTCTCAAAAGACTGTTTGATGTATAATGTGTCCCAGTGATAGTATGCTGCTCATCCCACAATGTCTTTGTCTTTCTTGTTGTTGTTGTTTTGTTTTGTTTTTTACTTGATTTGTCAGGTATCTCAAATGGATATGAGGAATCGATAAATCTGTTATTTTTAAAGATTGATGATTAATTAATATTCTAGTAAACCTTGTAGTAAACATTTTATTTAAAGCCATTTCATCCTTGACACCTGCATTGTTTTCCCCATTAGATCTTTATTAAAGGAACAGTTGAAAAAGACAAAAGTCTACCTGAAAATCTGCCCACACCCTCAGGCTAAGACGTAGATGAGTTTGTTTCTTCATCTGAATAGACTGGGAGAACTTTAGCATTAATTGCATCACTTGCTCGTTCCTTTGCAGTGAATGGGTGCCGTCAGAACGAAAGTCCAAACAGCTAATAAAAACATCACAATAACACACAAGTAATCCACACCACTCCATAATAACACTTCTTCTAGTGAAAAAAACCATCCCTTGATTTACTCACAACAATCTAAATTGGTTTAGAGCTGTTTTTGCTGCTTGATCTGTTCATATTTCCCTCCTGATTAAGATAAGACTATTTTTTTCACTGGAGAAAGCAATATTATGGATTATGGACTTGTATTTTAGCCAGAAGCAATGGACTAAAGTTAGAATGTCTCGATGGATTTGTTTCTTATAAACATGCAGCTTTTCACTTCACAGTATGTTAACTGATGGACTGGAGTCATGTAGATTACTTGTGGATTATTGTGATGTTTTTATCAACTTGCTTTTATCAGTAAGTGATGTAATCCTTTTTTTTTTTTTTTTTTTCAAAATTTGTTCAGATAAGGAAACAAACTCATCTACATCTTTGATGGTTTGTGAGTGAGAAAATTTCAGCAATATGTCAGCATTTTACTCAATACTAATAAAGCACAAAAGTGTTAAAAATATACAAATATAATTATGATAAATACTTTAATTTTACTTTAAAAATATACTTGGATAAATCAGTCGAATATAGTGATAACAATAACCCTGTCATGTGACCTTTACAGTTGTTTTGTTTTGACATCAGTGTGTGGTCCTTATTGAATCACTGTGCATGTCTACAATCACGTATAAATGTGTGTGTACGCAGTTGCTCCAGCACTGTGGCTTCAGTCTCAGCTTAGTCCCTCATTTGCGCTAATGGGTGGTTTTAAAATGACACAAGAGGATATGAGGGTTTAAAGAACCTGGATAAACAGCACTGTAAAAACACAGGAGAATGCCCTTTTTACTCTGGTACCTCTCACTAGTGCCTGTTTATTTCAGGCTTTCAAGAAGTTCCAGATGTCAGTGTGTCTGTTCGTACTGTACCTGTGTAAAGCGCTGCGTCAGCGAATCAAGCCCCTCCACCTTCCCCGCGGCGCTAATTTCATGATTTCCAGTGCTGCAGTTTTGGTCTCTTCACAGAGCCAAACTGTTACAAAAACCACTGTGGTGGAACCAGATGGAAATACTCTGGTACCTTTGAAATATACTGTAGCACAGTATGAATACCACAATGTACATTATCAGCAAGGTACTATTGACAAGAATACCATAGTATTATCATCATGGTTTTGTTCAAAAATCATGGTAATGTCATGATGCATATACAAAAACATGGTAATATCTTGGTACATTTATGACAGAGGGCTTTAGGGAATTGTGGGAATTATGAAGTGATCAAAAACGTTAAACAAAACAACTATATATATATATATATATATATCCAACGCCTGAGCGTTTGGAAGCATTCTGAGCAGTCATGTTATATTTTTAGAATTTATTGTTTTTTTTAGCATCTTTTTAGGTCACAGAACAGTGGAAACAAACTAAACAAATGTTTTAGCATCTTAAATCAGAGATATTATCTTTAACTAAACTAAAACCTTAAAAAAAATTATTGCTCATTACATTTGTAATACTTTAAGCATAAAATAAAATATAAAAATGTATTTTATGTATTTTAGGGCAACATTTCTCATTTTTATTTAATTTACATTAAAGTACAAAAACAACAAAAACCAAATAAACTAAAATTAAACATCAAAACCCAATAAAAACTATGTACACATATTTAATTACCTAATAAAAATGACAAAAACACACAACAAAATTACTAAAACTTTCACTAAGATTAAAATGAATATATATAAAGGCATCTAATTCAAAAAAATAAACAAAAACTATAATATTAATTATTTTAGATTACTATTGATATAAATAAAATATATCAACTGTATTGAAATAACACTGTGTTGAAAGTTTTTCTTTAATAGACAATTCATATATATATATATATATATATATATAAATAAAAAAAACAGTGCAAAAACAATAGCTAAACTCCCTTCTCTGAGAGCTGATGTTCTCCATCATAGGATCTAATGTTCATGGGAGGAAACTGTCTTTGTGATGGATGGAGTGTCACATTTGTTTTCCTGTCATGCATTTACATTATATTAATACAAATGAGCACAGATGACTATATCTGTCAGTCTGACCTTTTGAAAGCTGTTCTGCAGGACCACACATGTACACTTACATCCATAATTCCAGAAAATACTTCCTCACTGTAATTATGACGCATTTATCACATCTTATGCTCCACCGTGCACATATGTGACCCTGGACCACAAAACAAGTCTTAAGTCGCTGGGGTATATTTGTAGCAATAGCCAAAAATATCAAAATATGCATTTTTCTTTTATGCCAAAAATCATTAGAATATTAAGTAAAGATCATGTTCCATGAAGATATTTAGTAAATTTCTTACCGTAAATATATCAAAACTTCATTTTTGATTGGTAATATGCATTGCTAAGAACTTCATTTGGACAACTTTAAAGGTGATTTTCCAACGCTATCTCACAGCAATCCGTACGTATTTTACGAGGTGGCTAATTCGTACGAATTCGTACGACCTCACTCGTACGATTTAGTACGATTTCTCTAAACCCCAGTGACGGGTAGGTTTAGGGGCGGGGTTAGGTGTAGGTCATTCGTGCAAATTCATACGAATTGGCAACTCGTAAAATACGTACGATTTGGCAAAAATCGTATGAATTTGTACGAGTGAGGTCGTACGTATTTGTACGAATTAGCCACCTCGTAAAATATGTACGAATTTCCGTGAGATCGGGCTGGATTTTCTCAGTATTTTGATTTTTTTGCACCCTCAGATTCCAGATTTTCAAATAGTTGTATCTCGGCCAAATATTGTCCGATTCTAACAAACCATACATCAATGGAAAGCTTATTTATTCAGCTTTCAGATGATGTATAAATTTCAATTTTGAAAAATTGACACTTAAGACTGGTTTTGTGGTCCAGGGTCACATATGGCCTTAAAATGATGCTGGTGCTGATTATGACTCCCTCTTTTGGTTAAAAAGTCATGTAGATTGAGTGGTGGGCTTTGCATTAAAAAAAAGCAAATAAATTTGAAAAGTGATTATATATTTTATATGTATTTATATTTAAATAATACCTGTAAAATTAAATGTTTAAATATGTTTTTTTTTAATCTAAGTTTTTATCTAATAGTTTTAAATTAGTAATTTAAAAAAAATAATTTGCTGTATGCTATCACTATTTTAAGCGTGCTAGACATTCCCAAGCATACTTTTATATAATTTTATAATTTAATTTAATTTTAGATTTAAATAATAATTATTTATTCATTTGGATACAAATTAAAATGTTTTTATTATTATTATTATTATTATTATTATTATTTTGTTGTTGTTGTTGTTGTAAAAAATATGTGTTTGTGGTACAATTTGTCTTCTGTTATGAGGTGGGTGAATGTCACGTTTTTAACAATCTGAGCGTATTCTCTGGTGATATGTCGCTGCAGACAGGCCTGAAATGACACTCATGTCGCTTATGAATTTTTCAGAGCTGGATTTGAACAGATTAGATGGAGACACGGTGTGCCCAGCCATGAAGAATGGACAAGATGACCTTCCAGGTAAAATCAAGCCACTGTGAAAAACAGGCTGTGAACTGTGTATGCAATATAGTCTTTTGGGGATTGCGTGTTTTATACAAATTGCATGATATATATAATTGCATCTCCTTTATTTAAAAAAATAATAATATCTGCACACTAGACCACTTCTCTTGACTGTTAGTATGAATATTTAATAATCATGCTTTATGCATTATCATTAAAACACTCTTCATTCAGGTATTGTTTATCTATAAATAGTCTTAAGTAGTTTTCTGTATGCAGGACATGCAGCGGCACGAAGCTGTTTGTTTTATTAGGTAAAGACTCTGAAGCTGATAGTCGCCTTGTTTTAAGACATCTTTAGATCTCAAACGAGGCAAATAAAACTTTGGTCTCTAGTTGGCCAATTTCTGCAGTGGAAACACTTCTAGCTCAGCAAGATCTTAATTGGTTGCGACTCCTTCGCTTTTAACAAATAATGCGGAGGGTGCAACCTCAAATCACAAACATGTGCTGCTCTGTGCACAGACTGGAAACAGGGAGTAAGCAAGTTCAAATGCAATTACTGAAGTAAACAGATGTAAAGAGACCTACTGGATGTTTTTGGACTGGAAATGTGCATAAATGCATATTAATGTTGCTATAAATAATGTATTGCATGAATTTCCCACAAATGTAAATTGAATTTCTATCATAATTGGGATATCAAAGGGATTTATTGTAGAATGCATTGTACTGGGCAGACAGTTGGCATTTTTAATTCGTTTTATTTTTTAAATTGTTCTCTTTTTTTAATTATTTTTATTTATATTTATTTTTGAAATTATTGGATTTTAGGCTTTGAGACAGGCCGCAAAAATATTTTGCCTTTTTTTTTTTTTATTCTAGAAATTATGACATTATAAAAGTTTTGACACTCTGGTCTTTTGTTTTGTTTTTTGTTTTGTTTTGTTTTGTTCCAGAATTTATTAGAGTTTTAGGCTTTATAACAGCAAAGATCAGATATTTTGATATTTTTAAATAATTTTCAATTAAAGTTTTTTTTCCCCCTCTATCTGAACAGCAGTTTGCTTCATATTTGGACAGTCTGAACTGTCTATCTTATGAAATGACACTGTAGACAGTCCATCCAAAAGATCATTTCTGGGAAAAAAATGAATTGATATGCAGTGTGAACAAAGACTTCTTATTTGATCCGAAATGATTCTAAATTGTAATAGAAATTCCATTATTATTGCTTTAGAATTTTTGAGTATTTGAAGTATGTATTTGTGTGTGGCAGGGTTTGATCTGATCACGCAGTTTCAGTTGGATGTCATTCCCATGAGGGGCGTCAGAAAGGTAGAAGGATCCACACCTCTCCAGGTGGCGTACAGACTCGACCGAGAGGCCAACTTCCAGATCCCAACCAGGTACCGATACATGGTTTAGTGAGTGGCTTATTTTAGCTATAGAACATGTTTATATGGTACGAAACGCATACAACTGCTTAAAACTTCACTTACATCTTATATGCATCTGTGCACTACATGAACTAAAGCTAGAAATGTCACATAAGCACACACACATAACCTTGTTGACATCCATAATCTTTGTTTCAGGTGTTACATTATTACAGGTCAGAGACAGGTGTTATCAGGCTCTGAACAGCTTCTAATAATGCAAAAACAAACTTGTCTGAACCCATGCTCGAGCAGAACACTGCATACCCAGACAACCAGTCTCATTGACACACAAATAGTCACGTTTTAGCTTGGTTGTCAAGTCTTTTGGTTTATTTCTCTGGTCTAGTAAAATGTTTGGCGTTTGAGGAGCAAAAAGAGACTCTAATAGTCTCCACAGCTAACTGAAAAGATAATTTTTGTTTTTTAAAGAGTATATATTTTATAATAAACTTTAAAGAGGCAACTGGTAAATATCAGCTATGCCCTTGTGAAAAATACTGTGTGTTAATTACAGATATAATATACTTAAAGGAATAGTTCACCCAAAAATGACAATTTGCTGAAAATTTACTCCAAGATATAGATGAGTTTGTTTCTTCCTAAGAGCAGATTTGGAGAAATTTAGCATTACATGCTCACAAATGGATCCTCTGCAGTGAATGGGTGCCGTCAGAATGAGAGTCCAAACAGCGGATAAAAACATCACAATAATCCACACCTCTCCAGTCCGTCAATTAATGTCTTGTGAATAGAAAAGCTGTGTGTTTGTAAGAAACAAATCCATCATTTTTAACTTCAAACCATTGCTTCCAGCTAACGTACGAGTCGTCTATCCATAATATTGTTTTCTCCAGTGATAAAGTCGTCTCATCTGAATCAGGAGAGAAATCTATACAGATCAATCACCGTTTACAAGCCAAAACTACAAAACAGTTCCAAACTAATTCATTGATGAATTTTGATGTGAGAGGTCAATCAGTGATGGACTTTTTCACTGTTATTATGAATTATGTACTCGTAATATCTGATTTTTTTACACTACAACTGCACATTTAAAACAGTTTTGCACACTTCTTTTTCAAAAGGGTAATTATAGTGAATTTGACTGTTATGATCATAGATGGAAACAAAGTCACTGGTTCAATATAATGAATTCAATATAAGTCAAAATATAAATGTAAATGTAAATGATGTTACAGAGATTAAATCTGACAGTGTTTTAATGTGGCATAATGTGACATAAAAGACAAGGCCTGAGTGTTTGGATAATGCTAATCTCCATTAATACAGTCTGCTGTAACAAAAGGAAACTGTTACGTAACTGACACTACCCGGCGAATTATGAGATGGACTCTGAGTCTTTGAAGTGCTAATATCTATTTGGGAAAGCGTGACTTGGAAATGGCAAGGGAGAAAGTGATTTCTTGAGATTAGAGATTATTCCAAACTGTGGCCCTCATTTATTTTACTAGTCAACAGGAAGCTCCATATTTATGGCCTCGCCTTGATCCATTTACAAGCTAGTTAAAGGGCGCTGTAGCTTCATTTGTAAGAGCATCTCCCGCAGAGCGCCTCTGCCCGTTAAAACGCCACACGGGTCAAGCCCAGAGAGGGTGGGTGTAAAACCGAACAAGGTAATTGATTCTCAGATGCTGTGGTGTTCCGTCTCTGCCTGCAGCCCGGCCTCTGATTCTTTAGCACAGTGCAATGAAAGCCAGCACCGTCCCTTTGAAATAACTCACGGACAACACACAGGCTTTGAAGATGAAAGTGCACTTGGCTCTGATCTGTTTGGCATTCATAATTTTATCTCAGAGCAACTTGAAGCCGAGCTGCTCTGTGTGTATAATGCAGGGCTATTCCCTTGATGATCAGACAATAATGGAGGTGAATTACTATTCTTAGCGGCAATAGATCCCTTTTATAAATAGATGTGCTTCGTGACAAGAACGTAACTTCATTATGAATTTGCAGAAGGACTTTCTGCGGAAGAAACCTATTAATGCAGTGTTATAGTGTAAGCTGTTACATTGCATTTTTGAGAAATTCTTGCAATTCTTGAGAAACACTCATTTCACTCTTTATTATTTTATTTTGCTCTTTTATTATTCTTCTATATTCTATATATTCTATATTATTCTATATATTCAATATTCATATACATTAAAATACATATTTGTAACTTTAAAATGGACTTGAAAATATATTTTTTAAATAACAGTACACATTTAGTTTAGCTTACATTTACATTTACTTTAAAAGTACACATTATTTTTGCATCTAACAGTAGATTACAGATAGATAACCAACAGTATCTTGATTGCTGCTTGCAATTCATTTGTGAAAAATAAGACATATATTCAACATATATCAATATTTGTTGCCCACCAGGCTGAACTTTCCAAGGGGCTTCCCGGATGAGTACTCCTTCATGACCACCTTCCGCATGATCAAGAACACCGTCAACAAGGTGTGGAACATCTGGCAGGTGGTGGATGAAGACGGTTTGAAGCAGGCAGGTATGCGTCTGAATGGAGACCAGCAGGCCCTGGAGTTCTTCCTCACCACTATGGAGGGAGATCTGCAGACCGTCACCTTCCCAGGCCTTTCCGTCCTCTTCAACACTAAATGGCACAAAGTGATGGTTGGTGTGGAGAAGGAGCTGGTGACGCTGTATGTGGACTGTCACCCTGTGGACCAGAAACCCATCAAGAGGAAGGGCTACGTCAACACAGAGGGAGACACTCTGATCGGAAGATTGGATTCTGATCCCAACACCTCTGTAGTGGTGAGAGTCACCAGTTCAATCTTGAATAGTTACTAATAAACTATATATTTAACTTTCTTAAAGGTGCACTAAAAAGTTTTACATTTCAAAGTAATGAATACGAATAAAATACACTTGCCTGTAGATGATGTAGGGAAAAAAATTGTGTTAGATATGTATTTATTTATTGCCATATTTGCCAGAAAAAAAAACATTGAGACATATACCTTTCAAGTTAGTGAAGTTTTGGAAGGTTTCATTCTTTCTTTGGAAGGGTTAATTCTTTCTAAGTTTGAAGTTTTTGGAAGTATGAATTCTTTCTTAAAAATTGAAATTTTGAAAGGGTTAATTCTTTCTTTGGAAGTGTTAGTTTTTTTTATAAGACTGAAGTTTTGGAAGGGTTGGTTCTTTCTTTGAAAGGGTTGATTTTTTTCTAGTTTTTTTCTAAGATTAAAATTTTGGAAAGGTTAATTCTTTGAAAGGGTTCATACTTTCTAATATTGAAATTTTGGAAGGGTTAATTCTTCCTTTGAAAGTGTTATTTTTTTAGATTGAAGTTTTGGGAGGGTTAATTCTTTCTTTGAAAGGGTTCATTTTTTCTAAGATTGAAATTTTGGAAAGGTTCATTCTTTTTTGAAATGTTAGTTTTTTCTAGGTTTGATGTTTTGGAAGGGTTAATTCTTTCTTTGAAAGGGTTCGTTCTTTCTAAGACTGAAATTTTGGAAGGGTTAATTCTTTGAAAGGGTTCATACTTTCTAAGATTTAATTTTTGAAAGGGTTAATTCTTTCTTTGGAAGTGTTAGTTTTTTTTCTAAGATTTAAGTTTTGAAAGGGTTCATTCTTTCTAAGACTGAAATTTTGGAATGGTTAATTCTTTCTTTGAAAGGGTTCATTCTTTCTAAGATTGAAATTTTGGAATGGTTAATTCTTTCTTTGGAAAGCTTAATTCTTTATAATATTGACATTTTGGAAGGGTTAGTTATTTCTAAGATTAAAATTTTGGAAGGGTTAATTCTCAGATTGAAGTTTTAGAAGGCTTAATTCTTTCTAAGATTCAAGTTTTGGAAGGGTTCATTCTTTTGTGTTCTGATTAGGTTTTATTTTTGCTTAGGTTTTGCAGTGGATCTATACTGTAATTGATGAATGTTACTGTCACCCTGCACCTATCAAATCCATCACATCCTGTTACAGTCACTACCTGTGATAAATGCGACTGTCAGTCTGTGTAACTGTCACACTGTCTGATATGTGTTACCATCAGTCAATGTACAGTAACTGCCAGATTGCTGGACCTCAGCACCTTGTCACTTCCTGTCCAAAGGACAGATAAAAAATAAGTCTGATAGTGCTGTCAGTCAAACTTACAATGATTTAAAAATGAAAACCTAATTCTGATACATGTAAATCATAAAAGCCTTGTGGTTTAGGATTTGTTTATATAGTCAAATAAAGAAATAACTTAATTGTTTTGTGTTTTTCCAGTTTGAGTTGCAGTGGATGCTGATTCACTGTGACCCAAAGAGAGCTCAGAGAGAAAGCTGTACCGAACTTCCTCAGTCTGAGGTAACTACGCTTTTATCACTTCCTGTTTTGTCTTAAATGAGAATCTGACCAATCACAGTCTCTTTTTGTTGTGTTTAACCACTTAAATATGGAGAAATCAGGTCGGTTACCTGCTGAAAGACTAAAAAGTGGTTTGTTGGTCTCCTGTCCTCATCAGCAAGCACCCAAAACTCCACTAAAACTATCAAACCTTGTCAGCTAAAATCATCAAACCACCTTTGGCTGGTTTTAAAGGGATAGTTCACCCAAAAATGATATTTCTGTCATCACTTACTCACTCTTGAGTTGAGCCAAACCTGTATGAGTGTCTTTCTTCAGTTGAACACAAAAGAAGATATTTTGAAGAATGTTGGTAACCAAAAAGTTGACAATAGCTATTGACTTCCATAGTGTTTTTTTAATTTTATTTTTCTCCATACCACAGAAGGCAACGGCTACCGTGGTTAAAAAAGATATTTTGAAGAATGTTGGTTATCAAACAGTTGATGGTAGTCATTGACTTCCATAGTTTTTTCCATAATGTGGAAGTCAGTGGCTACCTGTTTGGTTAACAACATTCAGCAAAATATCATCTTTTGTGCTTAACAGAAGAAAGAAACTCATACAGGTTTGGAACAACTCGAGGGCGAATAATTGACAGAATTTTAATTTTTGGGTGAACTATCCCTTTAATTTTTGGAAATAATTGTAAATACAATTGTACAGTTTAAGACTTTATTCACAGTTCTGAATAAAATTACCGACAGTATTACTCTCATTTAGGGATGCACCGAATGTTCAGCAACCGAAATTGTTCAGCCGAAAATAGCAAAAAAACCTCTTTCGGTGTTCGGCCGAATAAGCGAAAAGACCGAATAAATTGTACCGAACAATGACGTGACGCAATCAAATAGAGGTGCACACTAATGCAGCAAACACGTCTGCAGTGTGAAAGTATTTAAAACTGTAAGAGAAAGACGCAAAAATCACTATAAGCACGAAGCACAGACAGCGAGAGACTGCTTAGCGCTGCATCTCATGTCTCCGATGAGAAGAGGAAGAGGTGGTTGTTGCTGGTTACTGTGATG
>JAFVLL020042648.1:18650-61260 GCA_021397915.2 Tor tambroides | reverse complement strand
CCTCCTCTGTAGGTGATGGAGGGGATCTCTTTGCTGAAGAGCGAGCACTTGTGTTGGTGGGCTTTGGGTGCGGACACATAGTCCACTCTTGTAACCACATGGCTCTTGGAACTGAATGTCACCAGCGCTACACGTGTTGCCTCTGGCGCCACCGGAAAATCTGACAGCAGCTTCCGCACGAATCGCAGCTCGCTTCCAAAGTTGGAAGCTCCCACGCTGGACGACTCGTCCACGAGGAAGACCAGATCCAGACAGCCTCCCCGTTCCCGAAGAAGACGCACGTTCCTTCGGAAGACCTGGCCGAGACGTTCCACTTTGCTCTCCGCGCTCTCAGAGAGGTTTTGCCGGGTTTGGGCTGCCTGACGCAAACCCCGCAGGGACAACTTTTGAGCCTGGCTCAGCCAACCAGTACAGCATGACCAGTACAGGAGCAGTAAGGTGAACCTTAAAGCCAATGCAATTCTTAGTGTCACCATGATAATGCCACAAACTCCAGCGTCCTGTAGTGGTTATGAGGGAATATTGAAGCGTATAAGTTTGTTGCAGTCCTTTTCTTCTTTAGTTTTCTCTATCTTTTCCAAGCAGGGTGAGTCTCTTATCTCTCCGCTGGTCTCAGGCATCTGTGGAGCTCCTGCATTTCAGACACCCTCCAAATGCATCTCCCCTCTCTTTCAAAATCATTTAAAAAAAGCGAGACGGTGAAAAAAAGTTCGGTGAGAACGAGCGAGGGTGTGTGTGCTGGTGCGAGACTAAGGGAAGGAGTGAGAAGGAAAGAGGAGTGAGAGCAGCGGCGGAGGAGGAAAAAAGGGGCAGTCAGAGGCGTGAGTGTCTTTCTCTTTTCTTTTCTTCTCGTCCCGTTCTCTTGCTTATTCCCTACTTGTTCTGCCCTTCTCTCTTTCTTTTTCCTCTGCTTGTCCTAGAGTGCTTGAGTGAGGTTGTGTGTCATTGGAGCACTCCAGACTGTCCGTCAGCCAATGCCTTTGTGAGAGAATAAGGGTGTGTGTGTGTGTGTGTGTGTGTGTGTGTGAGGGATAATGAGAGAGAGAAAGACGTTTGTCTATCGGCCTGTCAACATGCCCAAAGAAAACATCAGCACGGGGCCTGTTGATCAAATCCATATGTCTGGCACTCGTCTTCTCTCAGATGAACAATCTCACCAAACTACCAGGAAGATACCAAAAGAGCCATCTGCTAATGAGAATAATCGCGAGGAGCTGCAGACAAAACAAGCATGAAGTGGATACAAAAGCAACACAATTTATTTGACAAGCAGAAAAGGTCTTAACAGGTTTTAAATCGAAGCAACGTTATATTAAGAGTCCACATGTCATGTGAGTTTTGTAAGCAGAGCCTCCAGTCTTTATTACTTCCTCTTGTTTTCTCTTGGGGGTCTTGTGGGGAGAGAAATCTCAAGTAGGATCTGACCCCCCTCTCTGTCTCTTTTATTTGTTCCTCCTTTCTTTTGTGATTTTTATCTGTAACCAAAACAAAGTCTCAATGCTCAACGCAGTTTTAGGTGGGCCGGCCACAGTTTGGCTGTATAACGGAGCATTTTGAGCCAGGCTGAAACTTAAATTAATACAAATGAATGCCACGTGTGAATCCCAGCTGTCATGGCTTTGACGGGACAAAACGGACAAGGATTAGTAGTATTGTGAGATTATAGCTCAAAGAGCTACTGATTCTTGACTGAACCAACCATTTACTATCTGAATTTCCTGAAGAAAAAAAAATCATTAAAAATACTGCATTCGTTTGGTACACATGCGTACCGAACCGAAAGACCTGTACCGAAACGGTTCGGTACAAATATGTGTACCGTTACACCCCTAATATATATATATATATATATATATATATTTTCCCATGTATTTATCTTACATGCCATCATGGTAATACAGACACATTTTAAGTCATACACATGCACCATAAATTCACTCTAATCTGTAAATCTCCTTCTGTCTTTCATCTGATTGGCAGTATGGTGGTGACACATTCTTGACATTTATCCAAACAAGAGGGGGATATGTCAAGATAATATAAACAACTCATTTCTTGTAACATTAGTGTTCATCACTTCACTCTTGCTTATGTCTTGCTTGTGAAAAATAATGTCTGTTTGTTATGATGCAAGTAATTATACAAAGACTTTACAAATAGGGGATTTACAATACAAAAAGGCTTTTTTCTCATTAGCTACTTGGCAAAGCAAGGTGTCTTATGTAAAACTTAAAAATAGTAGAATAGTGGCCTCTACAGGTTAATAAGGGTACTTGTTATCCAGTTGTTGGTCTGTTGACAAACCAATGCTTTTCATAATTGTAAGTGAAACTATTTTCATTACAGAACAATGGTTCTGAACTTAGGGACCAGGACAAAATATGCCCCTAAAAATGATTAAAAATAAAAATTATTGAAAAATGTGAAATTATTTCAAATAAAACAACTAAAAATCAACATAGGATTCCCACAGTCTTAGAGAATGTTGATAAATAAGGTAGCCTATTGTATATATATATAAATACACATGCATGTATATATTTAAGAAAAATATGTTACTTTTATGTATTAAATATATTTATATTATTATATAATTTATATGAATATAAATATATACATATAAATACATGTAAATATTTTCAAAATATATGCTGTATGTGTGTGTCTTTATATATACATAATAAATACACACAGTATACACACACATATAGTATGTAAACAAAAACTTTGGTAACACTTTCTATGAAGTCCATATTTATAAAACATTATAAGGGTATTTTTAAGGCATTATAATGAATGCATAATGCATTATAAAAAATAAACCTTATAATATGTTATATCATCTTATGAATATTCATAAGAACAGTTTTAATGTATTATAATATTTACTTATTAGTGGTTATAGCTTTTAGGAGTATTTTGATGGTACTCTTTAGACAGCTGTTGATAAGCAACTCTGCAACTACATGTTAACTAGCATTGTCATTGGAGTATTAGTAGTATGTCTGATAAATATATGCTAACACTTAATTTTGATGCTTCCCCAACAGACAAACTGACTATAAGTAACTTTGCAAGTACGTCAACATTCTACCTACCCTAACCTTAACCTAAGCCTACTAATACTCTAATGAGAGTTAGTTGACATGTAGTTGCAAAGTTGCTTATAGTCAATAGACTAAGGGGACCATCAAAATAAAATGTAACCTAACATATAAACATTGCATTTTTTTCAGTTGAAATTATTAACTAGCTCACATCAAAATTAATATTAGCCTCACAGGGAAAACTCAAATAACACTCCACACCTAACCACTTACAAGTAGTAAGATACTGTGCAAATCTTAAATAAACAATGTCAAGTCAAGTCAAGTCACCTTTATTTATATAGCGCTTTTAACAATACAGATTGTGTCAAAGCACTTAACAGTATCAAATTGGAGGATAGAGTGTCAGTAATGTATAATAATAAGATTAAACACTCACTCAATGTCAAGATATATAGTCCATTATAAATGTAAAAATAGATTTAATATGGTGTTCATTGTGTAATAAATAATCATAATCTTAAAAGTTATAACCACAAATGCGTAAGCATTATAATGTATTATAATTGTTGTTATGATTATTTATATGATATAACATAATATAAGGTTTTTATAATGCATTATGCATTCATTATAATCCCTTAAGAATACCCTTATAATGTATTATAAATATGGGCTTCATAGAAAGTGTCACCAAAACTTTTATTTTGGATGCGATTAATCACGATTTATCATTTGACAGCACTCACTCACACACACACACACACACACACATTTTACTATACAGTACTAATACAAATTTACATTTCCTTCAGCCTAGGGCATGTTCATTCATTACATTTATTCATTTAGATTTACATTTATTCAATTAACAGACGCTTTTATCCAAAGCGACTTACAATTGAGGAATACAATAAGCAATTCATTATAAAGAGGCAAATAGACACAGGAAGTGCTTGTAATACAAAGTCTCAGGCATTCTTCAGAGTAAGTACTAGCTAGACAGGGAGAGGTTAAGGAAAGAAATCAAAGGGTTTTTTTGGGGGGTTTTTTAAGATGAAGTCAAGTGATGACGGAAGAGATGAGTTTTCAGGTGTCGCTTGAAAATTGTCAGGGATTCAGCATTCCGGATAGGGGTGGGAAGTTCATTCCACCAGACAGGAACGGTGAATGAAAATGTTCTGGAAAGTGATTTTGTGCCTCTCTGTGATGGCACCACTAGGCATCGCTCACTCGCAGATCTCAGACTTCTAGAGGGGATTCTTTTAAGTGAGTGGAAGTAGGAGGGTGCTGAGCCTGTGGATGTTCTATATGCAAGCATCGGTTTCTTGAACTTGATGCGAGCTGCAACCGGGAGCCAGTGCAGAGAAATAAAGAGAGGTGTGACATGGGCCCTTTTGGGTTGGTCGAAGACCAGTTGTCCCTCTGCATTCTGAATAATTTGTAAAGGTTTGATTGTGCATGATGGAAGTCCAGCTGGAAGAGCATTGCAGTAGTCCAGTCTAGAAATGACAAGGGCCTGGACAAGAAGTTGTGCAGCATGCTGTATAAGGAAGGGCCTGATCTTTCTGATGTTGTGCAATGGAAACCTGCAAGACTGAGCAGTTTTTGCAATGTGGTCTTTGAAAGTCAGCTGGTCATCGAAGATTACACCAAGATTTCTGACCAAACTTGACGGGGTAATTGTTGATGAACCTAACTGGATGGTAAAATTATGCTGTAGAGTTGGAGTGGCAGGGAAGACAAGAAGCTCAGTCTTTGCCAGGTTGAGCTGTATGTGATGTTATTTCATCCATGCCGAGATGTCCGTCAGGCAGCCTGAGATCCGTGCAGCTACCGCTGGATCATCTGGTTGAAATGAGAGATAGAGCTGTGTGTCATCAGCATAGCAATGATAGGAGAAACCATGTGCTTGTATGATGGGACCCAGTGATGTAGTGTATGTGGAGAAGAGGAGGGGTCCAAGAACTGATCCCTGAGGAACCCCAGTGACTAGTTGATGTGCTCTGGATACCTCCCCTCCCCAGGCCAACTTGAAAGACCTACCAGTAAGATAGGATTCAAACCAGCGAAGTGGAATCCCTGTGATGCCTAGTGATGAGAGTGTGGACAGGAGGATCTGGTGATTAACAGTGTCAAAAACAGCAGATAGATCCAACAGAATGAGAACTGATGATTTGGAATCAGCTTTTGCAATCCGCAAGTTTATGTCAGAGTGCAAATTCATAAAGAGCTCTTATTTATTCTGCTGGCTCCATCTATTGGGGAAAGGATGCATGTGCGCCCTGCATAGGCCATTATTTGATACTCCATTATTAGACCCCATAAAATCAAAATTATAGATATGTAATATTTTGT
This sequence comes from Tor tambroides, assembly GCA_021397915.2. Lineage (NCBI taxonomy): Eukaryota > Metazoa > Chordata > Actinopteri > Cypriniformes > Cyprinidae > Tor > Tor tambroides. The sequence continues at coordinate 55,855 of JAFVLL020042648.1, read as the reverse complement.
TCATGTTTGTAAACTATGAGGCCATGTATAAGCTATACTTGTAAATGCTGACAAACATCACTTTTAGCAGGTTTAGTAGGCTATTTCAGTCTTTGCAAAGCACAGAATCAGACACTGGTTAAGAAAAAACAGTAAAAAAATAAAATATTTTAGATCTAAATGTTGCATGCATACAATTTTATTTATGGTTCATATGCTTTTGAATGGCATCAACTGGAAAAGGTGCTGTTTACAGCCAGATGTTGTAGTTTATAGCATGCACCAGCAGGGGCTAATGGGGACATCTAACCAGCCTTACCATATACGGCATGCTCTCTAGAATGGTAATATCTCTCCCCCTGATAAAAACCAACCAGCAAGTAGCAAATCAATGCTTCATGACTGTGAACAAAACCTATTGCAACACTCTTTGAAATGACGCATTAAAACCTGTTAAAACATTGTATTTTCATGTTTTAGCAATTATTTCCTTAGCTTTGCTTTAGCTTTTTTTTTTTTGAGTACTCATGAGTCAAGTACTGTACACTGGCCAGCATTAGCCCAGAACACATCTGACATTCTGAAATTAGTATGTTCAGACATGTTTCTTTTCAGTTCAAGTATTTTTGTTGTAATGGCTGTTCAGTGGAAAGCATCTGTTCCCATTGTGTCTGTCCTCAAACAGCCAGCGCCCACCATAAAATGTAACGATCGGTGTGGTGGTGCAGGTGCTCAGAGATATTTTTAGCGCAATCTCTGACGTAGACATGAATAATTCACGAGCTCTGCGGTTGAATGATGGACCACACCATGCTTTGACATCACAATGTATCAGTAACGTGAGATTATACCGTCTGCAAAAGAAAAGGCTGCATTTATTTAAAGCTTAACATATTTATCCTGTTAAAATAATACAGCCAGCAGAGACGTAAACCACATTACATGTGTGAAATGTGAAACACTTTACAGCTGCATTTCTGAGAAAAGAATTTGGTCTTTCCGAGAAATAAGGCATGGGAAAACATGTTGTTCCTCTCACACACTTAAGAACAGAGAGGAAATAAAGAAACAGTTACTGTCCCTTTCTCTAGTGTTTGACAGAAAATCCGACACACAAACCCACCACAACACAACTTGGTCTTGTTCCACACTTGACGACAGAGTAATTTGTTAATTTACATACTAAAAAAATTCTCACACGTGCAAAAACCAGAAGAGCCTCAGGGGAGCAAAAGTGGATGTCTCTGATGGGACAGCAGAGCGCAAGAATGAAAAACAGAGCGAGGGAGGAGAGGAAAAGCAGGGAAACAGAGGTGACTGGATTGAACCAGAGTTCCAAAAACATGATCACGCTGAGGAGAGCGTGAGGAGCGGAGTGAAAACAGAGAACATTGGGAAGAGGGGGAGAGACCAAACCGGCAAATAGGAAGAAAGAGAAAAGCAGTATTCCAGAAAAGCAAACAAATATGACAGGAACACAGAATTTAAAGGAGTAGTACATCATTTTGTTCCAAACCTGTGTGACTTTCCTTATTCTGCAGAACACAAACAAGAATGTTTTGAAGAACATTGCAACCAAACAGTTTTGCTGACTTCCACTTGATAGACAAAGAAAAAATCAGTTTCTGAACAACATGAATAAGTAAATGATCACAGATTTTTCATATTTTGTGGCCAACCCTTTAACGCATGATTTAATTAATGCAATGGACAAAGATGTATTAAAAACCTCATAATTAAGATGTGACAGGTATTGCTTAAGCCTTAATAGTATCATTATCAGTTGATGAAAGAGGGTGATCAGTTCAACAATGATGGTTAGCTAAATGTAATTAACACTTTGCCATTGTGCTAATGATGAAAACACTAATCCCAAACCACTCTGATTGATCACTGAAACACCCACCTATGATTAAAAACAAAAGACACCCTCTCAGTCCACAATAAATGTAAATACACAGTTAATCACAAAGAAACATAGTGGGAAGGGTGGGACAAAACAAAAGCAGAGTGTTGAAACACATATCCAACTGTATGTGTTGGTTAATATTAAAAGGATTGTCCATCCAAAAATAAATATTCCGTCATAATTTACTTGTCCTCATGTCATTCCAAACTTGTGTCCGTTTCTTTCTCTTGCATAACACAAAAGAAGATATTTTGTAGAAAGTTGGGGCCCAAACAACATTAAATTCCACTGACCACACTGTATGGACAAAAAATACACACTTTTCTAAATATTTTCTTTTGTGTTCCACAGAAGGAAGAATCATATAGGCTTCGAACAACATTTTTGGGTGAGCTATAAATTAAAATAAAATGTGTTTGCTCACAAATACAAACATATGCATATCAGTTACAGACAAAACAAAAGAAACACTTATGACAATCAGACAGACTAAAAGTATGTATGCTGTAGAACTGAATATGACACAAAAACATATATGTAAATATATGTTCTGTTTTTTGATGAATATCGATGTTCTTGGACAGATTATTCCTGGAGCACATATGCTCTGTGTCTATGGTAAACAGACGTATCAAATTACACTTCCTAGAAATACTCACGACCCCTCGCTACATGCCTCTCTCATTCTTTTTTCTTCACTTACACTCTTACTTTTTATCTCTTTCTCTCATAAGTTCATAACTAAGTTTATAATTCTCTGTATTCACACAAACACATACAGTGTGCCACATGTACACGTACTGAAATATAGCCTGTCCTGTTTTTCATTTCCTCCATTCCCTCGCTCCATCATACCTACTAAGGGAACTTCATACACATTGCGTAAGACTCCTTCTCATGTTGTGGTAAATAAAGTGTCCAGGCACCAAATCTGGTATGTGCGGCAGAGCATGACTCAGCAGCCTTGAGGTCAACAACTCAAAAGCTATTCCGTTTTTTTCAGTTTCAGAAACAATACATGGATGGACCAGAATAGTATTTGCTGTCAATATATATATATATAAGAGTCTGTGCTATTTCTAAGTCACTAATCAAATGAGTAATTGCATGACATTGTGCATGCAAACTCCTTTGTGCAGAAGATCAGATGCTCTTTTGAATGTCTGAAATTCATATTATAATCATTTATTCATATTATATTTGTTATGTATTTTATTTAGAATAATAATGTTTACTCACATGCTATAATATTGTATTAAAATATGTGAAATTTTAATTATTCACCAGTGTGATATAAGCCAGGGAAAATGAAATGTCATGTGCCATATTCATTGATCAAAAAATATTACTGTGTCAATCGCCCATAAATTAGCAGAAAGGGGTGCTGCTAGGGCAATATCTTTCTATATCCTGCTGCCGATTAGGTATCTCTGAATTTAACGCTCTCTTAATGCGATCTGGTTATAGTTCAATTTTCTCTGAGGTTAAGCTGGGCTTATTTGTCTTGCTGAGCTCTGTTTTTGTATTGATATTGTCATTGCTAAGATTTTTTCCAGCCACTGGGCAGTAAACAGAACTAAAAGCTTTGGGTATTAATTAACCTCATATCTCTGCAAATCCCAATAGATTCTAGTGCCCTCTTATCACTGAGGAAGGAGGGTATTTGTGTGCAGCTTTTGAGAAGACAGAGACGGAGAGACAAAGGGTAATAGTGGCCATATCAATGTAAGCAACACTTTATCAGTGTGTTGAAGGCTAAATGTTGCTGACATTTGACAATCCACTGCAGTTTAAACTCAGTGCTCTTTCTTTCCCACCAGCCATGATCATTTTTTAGCTTTTTTCTTTAGTTTATATGTTTCAGTCTGAAAACGTGGAACAGTTTTTGAAATGTTCTTCACAATATGTTCTTTCTTTACTGGCTGTATCTTTCCCATTCTCTCAGCCCTCTTTTGCTTTCACACCTTGTAACTTGAAGTTTTGTGTCCTTCAGCATTTTGTACTCTCCACAGGTATCGTTTATCAAACTGATCAGATTGGAAAGTTTCATCAAAATGGCTGTCTGTTTCCTGTGTACTTCCTCAGGCCTCAGGCTGAACATGCCCCTCACTCATGTGGATTTGACATGTTTATCTGTCCGCTGTCTTGCTGATTAAAAGGAGGAGATTGGGTCAGTCCAGACAAGATTAGTGCAACACACATTCACACAGTTCATAGTATTTGTTTTGACTTAAGTATTTTTTGTCACCCCATTTGCACATTTTTTCTTGTTTAAAACAGGCTTCTGCTTAAAACATGAGAAAAAAAAGTTCAGTTAGAAACTGCTGTGATGTGATGTTGTGAAAATACAACCACTGAAATATTGTTGTGAAATCATCTCTCCTCGTCACACTGATTGAGCTTCATGAATTAGAGATGAAGAGATGAGTAAACAGTCTGTATCAAACTTAGAGAATGAGTGTTTATGTCAAATGAATTGCATCTCATTTCACAACGAATGTCATATTAACCTGTAAAAGCTGCTCTAAGGTCTATACCCGTGTACTATCTGTTTACTCGGATACACGGCTGACTGGTGTTTGTAAGATGGTATTTAACCGGTTGAGTTTGACCCAATGCCCTGCTTACGCTCACTGAGCAAATTAATGAGAAAGAAGGCCATCATGAGGGCCGCGTGTGGCTCTGTATACATGTGTCCGTTGAGAAATAAGCAGTGTAGTCACAAAATATTTGCTTGGTCTAAAGCATTTGTTCTGGATCATTAGATATGACATTATTGTGCCTTGGAGGCCTGTCTAAAACCGGTAGTTCAGTTGATGCTACAGGTGTTGCCAATAGCAAAGGGTTTCTGAATTGTGCATACCTGTTTAAGTCAGATTGGCTGTACAAGTCATTTCAACTTAAACTATATTAAACTGACCTAAAAAAAAAAAAAAAAAAAAAAAGTTGAATCTCAGATAACTTTAAAAAATTAAGTTGAAATTGGTTAAATCATTGATAATATAATTTTTTTTACAGTGTTTAACTGAGAGGGTCAGACATATTAATTTATATACAGGATAACATGGGAAAAGATACCCCCCTTTAAAAGCAATGTGGACTTACTTTTAAATTGTAACATATATATATATATATATATGTTTAGCATGTGCAGAATGATGATGCATCATCCAATTTGTTATTATAGGAAATAAATAGAAACAGTGGCTAATTTAATTGTTATAGCACAAAATGTCAAGTATTAAAAGAGGGGAGATATGTCATAATAGCAACTCTATGAATGCAAATTTAATCATTTCACTCAATTAGCCTACGGTTTTAATGAAATCAACGATAAAATGTACATCTAATTTATGAAATTATTAAATAATAACCCCATACAATACAACAATAAGCTACACATTTACAATAAGCAATACATTTTAAAAAATAATATTTTGTATTATTCTAAATATTTAAAATAATACATTTACAAATAATAATACATGCCATTTGGTGCCTGGCGTCTAATTTGAGCTTTTATTTCAAAATAAAATCTATAACTTCTACTTCATTTACATATTTTAAAAAATGTAAAACATTGATGTGTCCACATATCCCTCAATAACAAATAGGCACAAAAACATATTTAGACATAATATATACACACCTCTGATGTCTCTGGGGAAAAAAATGATCTATGAAAGTATAGCCTATTATGGCTACATATGTTTTTGCGCCTATTTGTTAATGAGGGATCTGTGGACACAAAAAAAAAAACATATAATATAATATGTGTGTGTGTGTGTGAGAGAGAGAGAGAGAGAGAGAGCTGCAACGGAAAGCGTACAAGCCGTTACTATGGTTACTTTCTGGTTATGGTTACTATCGCTAGGGGCAGGTGCAAATACTATTTTAGCCTACTTCCTAAAACGTTTAATCATACTTTTAATCAGACGTGTGATTACCAAAAGGTGTACATACATACTAGAAGAGCATTTGTAAAGCATTTTAAAGTCCCTCAGCCTTCTTTGTGAGATAGTATTATTGTGTAATATTTTCACCAGGCTTTGGAAGCAAACACATTGAGATGTTTAGGAAGAAGCGACAGAAAAATGAAATTGTATATTGTTTGGTTGAGGTAGGTCATATTCCTTGCCGTGCGGTTCAACAGCTTGCCAGGGCTTATGAGAGAGATGTGTAGACCACAAATACAAGAGTGACGTGGGGGGAGGGGGAGGAGGTGCTACTGTACTTATGGAGGCGGTATGAGGGGGCTGACATAAGGAGTAAATACTACAGACTGGAGGCGCTTGGACCACTGGTGCTTGGGATATCACTGGAGACGCGAACTGTTTTCAGCGCACGGACACTGAACTACCCATTGGCTTAAGAACGAGGAAGCACCATATATTTGATAGGTACAGGAAGAAGGAGAAATTTCTGAGCAGGTTTGTTGGCGTGGCGTTTTGGTTTAAACGGCAGATTAAAACCTGGATAGCTTTCACAGACTGCAACAAACGGACACATAAAAGTTGCGACTGGAGTATTACTGTAGTTTTTTGTTATACGCTCGAAATTAGTGCTGTATATGGATTTTTAACGCACGGAAAGGAAATTAACATTCAATAGCATCGACAGTGCCTTATTTTAATTGTATTGTATAGCCTTTCGCGGCAGTCGCACATCTTACTCTGCCACTATTTACTGACACATGCTTCAGAGCAGCCTCACGTTGATAAAAAAAAAGGAAAGATAAAGGGCACATAGCATATATTTTTTTTTACTTGAGATAGTATACGGGCTGTTTATGTGTACATTACAGTAGCTATCTGAGATCTGACCAGCGGTAAGCGGCTCTAGCATCACCGCTCAGAATTGAGGACTGGACATCTCAATTACCAACATGACGGATGGACCGAGACAAAGAGGCAGCGCAGCCCCGAGCACCAGCGAGGATGCAGCCGTAGACACGGAGAATGCCGCAGGACAGTCATCGGTGGGGTTGAAGAAGGAGATTGGTCTCGTCAGTGCTTGTGGCATTATTGTCGGTGAGTGTTCTGTTGTTCCTTTAAATATATTTTTCATAGGGGTTTTTAACGGATGTACGGCATGCGCTTGACTGGATGATGCTGAATGAAACTGAAATCTTCCGGTCTGCTTCTCTCTCACACACTTATCAGTCCTATGAAATGGAAAATAGGTCATTTACATTGGGATATATATGTATATATATATATATATATATATATATGAATATAGGCTATACAGTGTATAGGCTATATAGCGCGCACACTGAAGTAGAGCATGATAAGGGTTTTTAATGGCCGATAACGATAGCATTTCAATTTTAATATTTTCAGTGTTAATCTTTGTTTGCACACAATAATGTTGTTGTTACTGTAAAATATTCATGGACATTATGTTTAGCATGTGTTGCAGTTAAATTATTTTTTTTTATTATTATTAATCGTTGTGATGATCAGTAAAATAATCAGTATTGGTCATACAAATACTAGATCACTATAGATCAGTCTTTTGTAGTTAAATATTAACAATGTAATGATAACAAACAACGTGCATATAAAAGAAGAATATTATTTACTCAAAACAACGAAGGCTGTCAGCAGATTTGGGAACTGACAATTTTTCAGTATCACTACTACTGTCACTAGCCTATGGACTTCTGCAAAATAAGCATGTGCTTTTTTTGTTCAGAATAGAACATTATGATTTAAAATACATATGGAACAAGAATTTTAAATGCCATGCTTATGTCAAATTAATGTTCTTCACTTTCTCTTCTGGTTTTTAAAAAAAAAAAAAAAAAAAAGTCAGTGGCAGAGATACCACAAAAGTGAGTTGGAAGCGAAGACAGGAAACGCGACTGAACTTTTGTTAAATTGTCAAGTGAGTTATTGTTGAGTACATCTCAGAGCAATTCTCATTTATTGCTTTGGGCAGCATTAAGCTATAAAAATATATTTGATTTAATGATAAGAAAATGAAAAGCAAAACCCACCCAAGATAATCCCAACCCACATTTTAACTGCCGCTATATGATAATCCTCTTCAGCAATCTTGATCAGGTCAGGTCACGCATTCACATGCTCTCAGTCGCCCCACGTGAACATTATTATCAGGTGATTGTCCCTTCGCATTGCTCAAAGCTTTCATCAAGACTTTGTTCTCTGTGTGCTTCATTAAATTTATCAGAATACTTTATAACTGCTGCCATTCTCATCCTTATCAACCCGTTCAGTGTGATATTGAACCCTCATTTACCTGGAAATGAAGCATGGACCTGAAAGTGAATTTTCTGTGGTTTTTGCTTAGCCCCATTTTGGATGTTGATTTAGATGGATTGTCAGAATGGAAACACATGTTACATTTGGATTGATTGGACAACATCATACATCAAGCTGGTTACAAGCTTACAAAATTTTATGTGTGTCAAACTAGATGTAACCAGTCAGCAACTCAATTAATCCTCCAGTAAGATGATTAAAATTAAATCAAAGTGAAAATCGTTGTTATATATAATCAACACTGAATATATTTGGATTGTGTGCTCCTCAACCAATAAAACTAAAGGTCTTGATTTTTACTTTCTTTCTCAGTTGCAGTTTGATGCAGAACCGAAAACCAGTGTTGATAGTATGGGGTTTGTGGTGATCAAACCATTACAGATCATAGTGGAACCTGTTCTATTTAAAGAAAAGAGACCATGTTTATGTTCAAATGGCTTGCTTCGTTAACCCAAACTCTGATTTTTATATGTGAATTTGTAAAAGGGAAACATCTGGCTACCAAGGCTACAGACCCACAGAAACAGTTGGATCAATAGAGGCATGAAAGAAAATCAATAGGACAGTTGAGAGGGATTCACCTCAGCAAGCATGATAGCAAGAGCAATAAATAAAAGTACCAAAGTACCAGGATTATACATCACTGCACAATATATGAGCCATGTCTCTGCACAGTGATTGACATGCAAATATGATAAGCTGATAGCAAAGAGTGAACTCATTTTAGGTAAGTCAGTTCACTGTGGCCACTTTGGCGCCACCCTGTGCAGCTATAATGCATGTAGGCAATCAATGACCTAAATCCTGAATAAAGCTGCAGTCTTGTTAGTAAAATTTCACAGGCAAAATGTTTATTGTCTATTGTGAATAGTGTAGTGATATATGAAGCACAGCTCACAAAAAGTAACTAACCAAGCAGCTTTCTGGTCGTACCAAATTCACATGACCAACTTGAACCCATTGCAAAATCCGTGTGGGGAAATCTTTCACCCTCATGTGAAATTCCTGATGTGTGGATTTGTTAAAATGACTGGATTTTGTCTGCGAAAATTTGCCAAAAACAGTAAATGTGACTGCATCTTAATGTTTCAAATCTGACAACAATGCTATCATAAATTTAGCTTTTTTCAAATCTAAAATCATGCTACAAAACAGTATTTTTTCAAGCTGGTGCAGCTAATTTGCCTGCATATTCTACAGTAAAAAGCCAAATAAAACTTTTGTATAAAAGGGCTTTGAACTGAAAGGCGTGACTTCTATGTAGTGTTTGACAAGGCTTAGCGCAGTATGATTAGATCAATGTGAATAGATTGACAAACTAGAATGTTAAATCAGGGATTGCTGCTGTGTTTCCTGTGATGTTTGTGCTGTGAACACTCACTAGGGAAGCAAAAGGATGCAGTATGAACAGGAAATCCATCTGCGTTTTTTTTCCACTTGAGTCAGCAAAACTTCTCAATCGACAAGTGTGCACAATGATCTGTCAGTCCCTTTAAGGATCACAGCTTAAAACGTGTTGATGTCCACATTTCACAGCTTCCATATAGTCAAGTAATAGTCTAGCTGGCTGAAACCAGATCAATCATGCTTTGGCAATAGTAAAAGATACCTATGATTGTATAAAGTTGTGTAACTTGTACTTTGAGGTCATGGGACATGCTGAAGTTTGTGATAATCATATCTTGACCGAGCTTTTTCACAACAGAGATTAAAGGGGAGAACTGAAGAGGGAGAACACCCAAAGACAGAAGCTGAATGATCCGGTCTGGTCATAAAGGTTTATGGATATTCTTTTAGATGAGATTATTCTGTGAATAAATCATGACAGCAGTGGCTGTAGAGAAGAAGTCATCTGATTACTTGTTTACAGTGGCTATGTTTAGCAGACACTTGTATCCAAAGTGATTTACAGAACACAATTGCTGTGACAATCCCACAGGAAAACCAAGACTAGTTGCCTTATTCAAGAGCACAGAGGTAAAAAGGCAGAAACTCTCCAGCTCACGCAGACCTGAATTTCCACATGAAGCAGTTTGTGTAAAAAGCCCAGACATGTAGTGCAATCAGGGAAGATTAAAGTATAAACCACAGTTACAGTCCATGTGCAAAGGCAGTTGTCACTCCACAAACTGACTCACATATTAAATCAGCGGTTTTTGCTTAAGAAATCTTTTTTCCTTTGTCCAGTTTGCCTGAGTCACATGGGAGTCTTCTTTTGGCATTCCTCTGGTTTTTGAGCACTTCACGTGGATTTGGTGGAAATGCACCTTTTATAGTAAAGTGTGACTAGTTTTGTGAGTGTACCTTGTATTGTAATAGATTATTTGTTCTAAATTAGATCTTGTTTTGTTGTAGAAATGGTGGTTTACATTTGCAAGTTATGGATGGTGCAAGGAATTAATGCAGTGAATCCACAATGCATTCTCTCATACAGTGCCTCCGTGACCTCAAAAAGTATTTGGATGCTTAAGGCCCCGTTTACACTAGTGCATTTTCGTTTTAAAACGCATAACTTTTGCTTTATACTACTCGTTTATCGTTTATACTACTCTGGTGTTTTCGAGGTAGAAAACGGAGACTTTTGAAAATGCTGCACACCCCGTTTTAGTTTGAAAACTCCGGGGTTGCGTTTCAGTGTAAACTGACCAAAACAGAGACTTTTGAAAACGATGGCATGGCTGCCCACATTCGCTCCGCGTATCCTTGACGACTGTGTAAACAGTAACATCATGCTCATTGTTGTATCCATAGATATGTAAAGGTAGATGCCTCATTCAACCGCTCCAAGCTCGTAGATGCGTCCGCCATCTAACTAATAGGGAATCTACCTATATATATCTATGGTTGTACCTGCATGAATGGTCATGTGACAAGTGTTTTCGGTAGTGTAGACGGAGATCATTTCTGAAACGCAGCGGAAACGCCAGTGTAGACGATGATCATTTTCATTCTGAAACGCCGTTTTTAAAATGAAAACGCACTAGTGTAAATGGGGCCTAAAAGTGTATGAACATCTTTGTATTGTATAACAAAATATCTAACCTGCTGGAATTTATTTTATATGACAAACACACTTTTAAAGGGGTCATCGGAGGCAAAATTCACTTTACATGTTGTTTGAACATAAATGTGTTGTTAGAAATGTGTGTATACATCCACCTTATCCACCCTAACAAATCCACCCAGTGTTTTTTAAATCACTGTTTTAAAATCCCCTTTCTCAAATCAGGCTGTTCTGAGATTCCTGGCAGAATGATGTAGTTCTGCACAGGCCGCTCCCACGATAGTTGATTGACAAGGCCGTTTTACCTTAGACCCGCCCTAAGTGAGCTGTGAGCTATCCGCCATTGTGTCGACTCCGGTGCAGGGGAAGACAAGAATGTCTCCGATTAAGCGATTGAGGTCTTTTTTTGTTGGACGTAATAATGTACATAGCAGTCGTCATTTACTCCCAACATCTGAGCTGCTGAAGACGCAGAGGATTAACGTTTGTTTTTGAAGTGAATGCCTAAATGCGTACGCGCATATCATTTGTGATCCAGCTTCATCTAGGCTACAGAAGAAGTGAGTATAAGGGTTTTTTATGAATCTTTGCAAATCACCTTTCCTAATAATGTGCTAGTTAGCAAGTTTCGTGGCTAAATGCAGCTAAAGTTTAGAGTCTGCTCGTCACCCCACAGAAGAGAGGGGCGGGGTGAGCAGAGCTCATTAGCATTTAAAGCGACATGCAAGGAAATGGCTTTCTATGAACAGAGCTGATTTTGACAAGGTAAAAAGGGTGTTTTTTACACTACCATTGAGAAATTTTAACCAAAGTATGCTATAGACTTTTCATTAAGACCCTAAAGAATCAAATCAACTTGTGGAAAATGGGCATCTGATGACCCCTTTAAGTATTTCAGTTCGAGGTGATTGAACAATAGATATATTTCTCAGAATTAAGACTAAATGTATTGTGGCACTTTCTGGTTGTCTTGTCTGTGGATGTATGGAACATAAACATATTGAAGCGGATTGAACATGACCTAATTCATCTGCTAAAATTGACCAGTTGGGTAAAAATAATTGCAGTAATGGCTCATATAAGTGAAATAAAATCCCACTTTGTTTGATATATTTTGTATCTAATGCATGAAATTTAGACATTTTTTATGGGTGAAATAATTATCAAAATATTTTTGGGGCCAATATATGTCTCACAAACAGACATGGATCACACAGTGTTGGTGCACTACTGCACTGAGTGCACACCTTTTTATACAGCTAGACAAATACACACTCCTCCATATATTTGCTGTGTGCACTCACTCCATTAGTCACGCTGAATACTAACTCAGCAAATTACAGTCTGCTCTCTGTGAATCGTTTTCACCACCTGCTCTCTCTCTCGGTTCTCCCTCCTCCTTCCTTCTCTTTTTCTCTGCCTCACTGACATTTTCGTTTCCTTGTGATCCTGCTTTTCTTCAGTGTTTTTTTTTAATATCCCCCATTTTCTCTTTGTCACTGTTAGGTCTCGCTGATCTCTATATTTCCTGAAGCATGACACACTGTCATCTCATCGTGCCTTTCTATATATTTTAGGGTGCATAAAAGTAGGGAAGTAATTTAGGGATGTCTAAAATAAGGGAAGCACCATATTGGATATTTCCCAGCCAAAATAGGGAAACTATATGTTTCTGTCTATTTTGAGTTTCAGATCATCATCTAGCACTAATTTAAAAAGATAGAGATAGAGTAGGATAAAAATGTAACCTCTTGTAATCTCTTGAAGAATGTTTTATCTTTAAGAGCACGCTGGAGTGAATTTCTGTGTGCACACAATTATAATTGTGTGTAGTACTGTGTTATAATTTACTTTTTTCCAACAAAGTTGTATAGATTTATAATATGGATCAAAACATAAAAATAAATATTGACTTTAAAATGTATATCTTTAATGCATTTCTGCAAATCTAAAATCTCTTTAAATCCTCATTCAAGATAAAGTCTATTTCATTCAAATGGCTTTTAAATTGGAGCGCTTTAGTAGATTCATCCAGACATCCATTAGGCATAGGTCTGTTACACATAATCAGTGCTTTTTTGGAGTTCATGATGAGAATTGAAAACTTATATAGTGACATGACAGCTCCAATTCTTTCTGTTTTCTCAACCTCTTTGTTTTTTTTCTTTTACAGGTAATATTATTGGCTCTGGAATCTTTGTCAGCCCAAAGGGAGTGTTGGAAAATGCCAGCTCAGTGGGCCTGGCCCTCATCGTATGGATCATCACAGGCGTTATAACAGCGATCGGTGCACTCTGCTACGCTGAGCTGGGCGTTACTATCCCCAAATCTGGAGGCGATTACTCTTATGTCAAGGACATCTTTGGAGGGCTGGCAGGGTGAGGTTTTCAGGCACACATTTGTTTTAATATTAGTTCCTGAGGCTACTTCTAAACAGTCAAAGTCCAAAGTCTATATTATTTCCAAAAGCTGCATCCACTTTTAATTTTTAAGTAGGTGACTTATTATTAGTAATGGAAACCTTATTGTGTAGGGCCATGACAGTAAGTCAGAATAAGTCAGAAATTCAACTTGCATTCAAGAAAAATAATTATATATATATATTTTTAGTTTGCAGCCATCGTGAACAAAATATTTTGAGTTACTGTGGACTTTTGAAATTGTAATGTAATGTGCAATAAATATTAATATTTTCATGTAAAATCATATAAAGCGGATACCTGAAAAAATTCAGAATGAATAGCTAGTTCTGTCCCCTCAAACGCCTGTAATCTCCTTTCAATGAGTAAACACCATTATCAGTCATTATATAGTAATTAACTTGTTAACAGCATTAGCATTGCAGCCATCTGGTGAAGTAGTTGTATCTGCCATTAGAAATTTATTAATCCACTAATAGGCAGTAAGCGGTCAATCAAACCTTACAGCCCTGGCTTTGCTCATATGCCAACAACCTTTGCTTAGCACGGTAACTGCTCTAATGAATGATACTGCCAGTGGACAGCCATTAGCTGGTCACTCAGTCGTGACTCGATTTCACTCAGCACCAACAAATGATGGTGATAAAGAGAGTCTATCCTAAGAATAAAGGTATTGCTATATGCAAATAATACAGTAATATCACTAGCTAAAAAGAATCACGTTATTACTATTATGTGTTTTTTAAGATGAAACATAGTTAAGTCATTTTTTAGGGAAGTATTATAACATCTGTGTGATTTTGTGCTACAGGTTTCTGCGGTTGTGGATTGCTGTGTTGGTGATCTACCCCACTAACCAGGCGGTTATTGCTCTCACCTTCTCCAACTATGTCCTGCAGCCTCTGTTCCCCACCTGCTTCCCTCCAGAGAATGGTCTGCGTCTGCTTGCTGCCATCTGCTTGTGTGAGTACCAGAAGGAGAAACATTGTCAATCATTGACAATCTCATTGTCCTAGTATTTAGGAATGTTAGGGATTTTGGCATGCATGTTAAGATGACTATTGATATTGCTATAAGGCCTACCTTAGTAAGCATTGTCAATTCCTAGTCACCTGTCCTGGTAATGCAAATATTAAAATACTGTTAAGATACCATTAAGACCATTAATTTTTAATAATTAATAATTACATTAATAATTATTTTCATGTTTATGGCTGATATTAAAATTCTATACTTTAATAAAAAGTAGAGTCAATCATTTTAAATGCAATAAGTAAATTTTAAAAAATCACATTTTAAAGAGGATCTGGCTTTGATGTGAAAATATGTTAAGGTTATTTGAATGTTTTGAAAACTCATAAGATGACAAATTTTGCATAAATCCTGTATTTTGAATACTTTGTTTAGTATTGTTTACCTCACAGATGCAACAACAACTTACACAATCACTATTTCCACATCTGCTCGTGATTCACTTGTTAACACTTGTATATTTTAGACATTTTTCTCTGATAGCGCATGCACACTTTGTTGCCGGGAATGGGAACTTCATTACATCCTCTTATGTTTGACCATAAGGTCAAATCATGCTCAGGCGAAAAAACATTCAAAGCCAGGGCTTGAGAAACAGAGTTTGGGGACTGACAGAAAGGGCGAGATGAATTGATGTGTGAATGAAGAAGGCCGAGGGGTCTTATCCTGGGAGAGTGGACAGAAAGATTGTGGGAAAATGTGCAGAGGATTGAGAGGGATGAGAGTGAAAGAGAGAAGGATGTGTGAAAATGAATGGAATAATGTTTTTCAAGGCGTCAAGAAGCCTTGAGCGTGGGCTTTCTGCAAATTTCACGCTGGAGCTACAAATACTGCATGCTTTATGTAGACAGACAAACAACAGAGACCCTAGGAAAAGAGAGAGAGAGGTCAAGAGAAGATATTTGTTGATATTTCACCTTTCTTTAGGTGAAATATTTCACCAGAATTATATAGTTAACTTTTGGCTTGTAAACCAGTATAAGCTGTTTGTCCAGTTTGTAGGGCAACAGAGCTGATCCAGCATTCATTGTGTAGGCTCTTAATGTAGGGGGACTGTATCAAGATCAAAATATTCTGATTGGAAGATTTTTTTTTTTTTTAAACTAACCAGATGTTCTCAAGCTGCGCTGAAGCTTTTTTCTTCTTATTTAGTTTTGCTTTTGTTTTGTTTAGAGAACGGCAGGAAGTGAGTGAAAGGGCAAAAGTGGACACTATGGCACAGTTTTACAGGATGTCCCTGCTCTTGTACCCTACTGCTTTATACCTCTTTACCTCCTTAATGCCTCTTGTTCTAGGACAGTACTGCATTTCTGAGAAAAGTTTGTCTGTAAGTGTGCGCACAGTTCTCTTTCAGAACATGCCTAAGAAGGCAGCATTTTAAGGGAACATAGGCGCACTCTTGACACAAACACTTTTCCAAAAGGTAGTCAGAAAAACTGCTACCATTTGAGATATCTTCTTTTGGCCAAAAACTGGAAACATTGCATTTATATTTTTCAGAGAAGACAATCCAATAAGGCAATAGTTGTGTCTCAAATGCCGCACTATGCCCTTAGGCTTTGCTACATGAGGAAAGCTGAAGGTCGATTGCATCATCAAGGTATTTTTATCATAAAGGCACTTTTTCTTTTTGGAATTTTCAGCGTAAACACACTATTTATACTACAAAAGGGCATAAGTATGCAAAATGGGACACAAATATTCTGACAAGCTCAGTGAAAAAAATCAATCTAAGAAGTGATAAGTGAGAGAAATGTTGAATATTATTGTACTTACTGTATAAGTCATTAAATTTTGTAATGTACTAAAAAGTTCAATCTACTTAAAAACTGATTATTTTACCCAAATATTTATGTGCACTGTGGTTTATCAAAGCTGGTATCACATGCTTAGCTTAGCAACATGCTAACTGTATTGAAATCAATTGTGAAACAAACTTTGCCTGTGACATGCAGAGCCCATTGTGTTCAACAGGCTGTTGTATATGAGAAAAGTTGTTTAGCACATGTTTGTACTTGCATCAAATCCAAGATATCAAGGCAATAACATGTTAAATGAGTAACTCTGGCCTGCCTGTGTGTGTGTGTGTGTGTGTGTGTGTGACCTCCACTGTAAGCAGCTTATTGCAGTAAGATTGCTGTTGTCATAGGAATGTTTCTGCATGCTTGCATTAGCACGGTATACTATGTAGTGCAGACTTCACTACCTCAATTCTGTAAGGAAACCGTCTGTAACTTTCTTAGTCCTGTCTCTGCTTATTTTTCTTTTCCGAAAGAGTTTCACAAACACCACCTTCTAAGACGTCCTATCCAGTCCATTTCCCAGAATGCACTGCCCTTATCTCAAGACACGATTGGGCTCAGTTAAAGGCACGTCATTGCTCTGTACAGCGAGGCAGTGTTGCTTTTACACAGAGATAAGACATAAGGATTACACCTCCTTGCCCAAAGCTTTGTAGTTTGGTTTGACTGTGTTCCCTTCACATTGTATTAGGCAGGGTGTCGCCTTGCACTGTCAAACTGTTTGCGTCCCATTAGCCACAAATAATAATTATCAAGGATTTTGTGCAACAAAATATACCACTCCACCTTATTGCAGTTGTCTTGCATTGTAATGTCAGCGACTGTCGTGACTAGGTGCTGTTTCAGGTGTAAGCAGTTTGACACTGAATGAGAGCCAAGAATTCTCACTGTGTTTGGCTGCTGTACACAGACAGTCTCAATTCACTTCCAGTTCACACTAGTTTTGTATATAATTGCTCTGTTGATGGGTTAATTAAATATACATAGCAATATCGCTCTGTTTAACTACCTGTTGTGGTGGGTGATTTGAATTACTGCTTGTCTGCAAGTACATAAATAGCATGTAAATGAAAAAGGACAAAGCTGAACTCTGATGTGCAAATCATGAAGCAGCCTTTTTGCATGTCTTGCAAGTTCTCAAAAGTGCAAGACTCAAAGTTTACTTGCGTGCTCAGGTTTCTTGCGTCCCTCTGATTTTATGACCAAATATGTCTGTCACATGCCATCAGAAGACTGTGCATGTGACTGTGAGCTTTATTTAGCACATTTACTTTTTCAACAACAATTTAAATAAGTAAAAATGTATATGAATGTATAAGAAAACATATTTTATATGTTCTAACTAGTTACTTTTTTGTCCTGATTTTTAATCACCTTTAAATTTTTTAAAAAGTACAAACATTTCATGTAGTCTCTTTAAAATCATGAGGTAAAAAAAATCACTGCTTGAAAGTTTCCAGTAGAATGATGCTAGCAATGCCTCAATCGTAGATTTCAAAAATGAATAAATTTTTAAATAAAAACATCTGCTAAATCAATAAATGTGAAGGTAAAATTTCATATTATAATTATTTTGTGCTGCCTTATTTCACCTGTCTATCTGTCTCAGATGTTGGAGTGCATTCAAACGTTTATATATATTAAAAAGTGTTCCTGAAGGTCTATTCCGAGCTTATCATTTGTTTGTCTGATTAATTCTTCATAGCTGAAAGCATTATTTTATAATCCTTTGGCATACTAGCCTGCTCAAACTGCAGGGGGCCATTAATCTCACCAAAGGCTCATAATGTGTGTGTGTAACCAGCCTTGTAACCTCCATGTCTTTGTGTTACAGTGCTGCTGACTTGGGTGAATTGTGCTAGCGTGCGCTGGGCAACACGAGTACAGGATGTCTTCACTGCAGGGAAACTTCTGGCCCTCATTCTTATCATCATCATGGGCATCGTACAAATCTGCAAGGGTAGGCACCATATGTCTCTGTATGTGTGTGTGCTTGTTATATATTACTGGCTATTCAAGAGGGTCTGTGCTAAATATCAGTGTGTGTGCGCATGTGTTAGTACATGCCATGCTTGTTCTTGTGTGTACGTTTGTAGAAGTGTGCATGCGTGACTCCCTGTCCTCTTGGGCGTGTTGCTTCATCTTTAGTAGCTCCATAAAATCTCCAGAAAAACGAAAAGCACAGCACTTCCCCTCTCTGTCTCGTTGTCTCAGCAGAAGTCACTGGGTTCAAACCCTCTAATAAAAAATAACACTGATAATGCAGCTTTCACTGATGCGTCAGAGAGGATTCAATAATGATCACACTGCCGGCGGCCTGTTTGCTCAGACGCTGACCTGATAATATGAGAGTGACAGATGTGATTCCACGGCAAATCTCTAAGAAAAACTGGATTTGGGTTAGTTGGCACTGGCTGCTCTTTAATGTGGGGTATTCAGGGTCACATATGCTCTCAGAGAGGGTTCAGAGAGTACATGTGACCCAAAGTCCTGACCCTAGAAATGTGGTATTAACACTATGGCTTAGGGAACAAAAAGATTGTATTCTCAGAAAATCCAACCCAAACCAGTTAAAAGTTGTAGTTGTATTTTGGAACATGGTAGCTGGTTTCTAACTGGTTCAAGCTGCTTTAGGTGGATTACTAGCTGGTGGGAATCTGTCAGAGATGGTAGACCATATAGATCAAATGCACCTTGCTGGAAAAAAAAAGGTGTCATTGTACCAGGTTTTTTAATGGTCCAGGATGGCCTACCGGTTCAGCCAGGTTACTACCAGCTTGATCCAGCTGATTTTAGCTGGATTTGCATAAACTTACTACAGTCACAATGATATTTTGGTCCAGAGAACTCGACCTTCAGTTGCTGTTTTTGTGATTACTTTAAGCTGTTTCAGGTGAAAGCTTTTGCTAAAAATTAACTAACTAGCTAATAAACAAAAGGCATTTTGTAATGAATTTCCCTTTGAATATTTCATCACTATTGTTCCCATTCTTCTTTCTCAGGCGAGTATTACTGGTTGGAGCCGGCCAATGCTTTTGAGCCGTTTCAAGACTATGATATCGGTCTTATTGCTCTAGCATTTCTACAGGGGTCCTTCGCCTACGGTGGCTGGAATTTCCTCAATTATGTCACAGAGGAACTGGTCGACCCCTATGTGTAAGCCAATTCTCATCCAAAGAGCTTACAGTAATTCAACACTGTGTTCTCAATATTTAATTAGCGTTAACAAGATACAAGTTTGTAATATCCAGCAGAGAACCACATAATGGATCAATAGTTGGTATGGTGTGCAGTATATTAAACTGCACAAGTAGAAAGAGCCAAACAGATCACTGCCTAATTTTACACAATGCTCTGAAGTGGCAGCTGGAATCTGCCTGTAGTTGTAGTTGGTAGCTGAAATAATGCAATGTACTTCTTCTGACTGAACACTTTTGTTTTTTATTTTTCCTTACAGGAACCTTCCCCGTGCTATCTACATCTCCATTCCCCTTGTTACCTTTGTGTACGTTTTCGCTAACATTGCTTACGTCACTGCCATGAGCCCTCAGGAACTACTGGCTTCTAATGCTGTAGCTGTGGTGAGTGACCTGTGTCCATTCTTCCCACTCAGACACTACCAGATTGCAAACTGAATGATTGTTTTGCTTTATGCAGGAGATTCTTTGACATATCTACCTAAGTATCAATATTTAAAGTTCTTTGATTGATACTTGGAATGAGGTCTTGATGCCTGCCAGTGTACCATTCAAACAGATATATCAGACTCCAGAATCTTCTGCATTCAGTTCTAATGACTTTCTTAATGAAACAGCACAGATATTATGGACATGATAATGCATGTATTGGACCAACGTCCTCTTTTCCTCTGCTTGTCTCTCTTTTCTCTCCTTCACCACTCTGTTGCTCTCTCCCAGACGTTTGGTGAGAAGCTGTTGGGAGTGATGTCATGGATCATGCCCATCTCTGTGGCCTTGTCCACATTTGGGGGGGTCAACGGCTCCCTCTTCACCTCCTCTCGGTCAGTCCCTCATCCATCCATCCATTCATCCATCCATCCATCCATCCATCCATCAACACAAGCCTCAATTATCTATCTATCTATCTATCTGTCTGTCTGTCTCGTTTCTGTCTGTCAGTGTCTTCAGATACTCCCTTCTAATGATTATATTGGCATCCTAAATAACAGTATTGTTGGGTCCTCCTCACATTGTTCAGGTTGTTCTTCGCGGGTGCACGTGAAGGTCATCTACCTAGCTTACTGGCTATGATTCATGTGAAGCGCTGCACGCCAATTCCAGCCCTGCTCTTCACTGTGAGTATTATATATACCCCCTTCTCCCTCTTCTTTATACTTCACACTCACTTTTCTTGAGCATGAACGGTTTTCATGATGTTGTGACGTCAAGCAACCTCTCTTGCTCTCTTGCAGTGCATCTCGACACTTCTGATGCTGTGCACCAGTGACATGTACACACTCATCAACTATGTGGGTTTCATCAACTACCTCTTCTACGGTGTCACTGTTGCGGGGCAGATCGTGCTGCGGGTTAAACAACCAGATATGCACCGGCCAATTAAAGTAAGTCCTAAGAATTACTGAAAGCCAGTGTTAACAAAAACAAACCAAAAGTTTTTGCTCAGTGATTTCAGTAGTTGTTGACTTTTTACTGATTAGTTACCATCTGTTATCTATCCGGTGTTCTGTTCAGCAAATGTATTGATATTGCTATAACCTTTGCATCATGTTGTGATTGTCCAGTTCCAGGTATATACGTCTCATATAAACTGAAACCTTAAGATAATTTATCCTTCTGACTGCTAACGTTACTTCTGCTACTCACAGGTCAGTCTGGTGTGGCCTGTCATCTACTTGCTGTTCTGGGCATTCCTGTTGATCTTCTCTCTGTACTCTGAGCCTGTGGTGTGTGGCATTGGCTTGGCCATCATGCTTACTGGAGTCCCTGTCTATTTCTTGGGCGTGTACTGGGACAACAAACCACAGTGTTTCAATACATTTGTTGGTAAGTTGAACACAGTTCAAAGATGTGTTAAGCTTAATGATAACATCACTTTGAGAAACCATTAAACTGACTTATAATGGTACAAAAGATTTATATTTCAAATAACTATTCTATTGATCAAAAAATCCTGAAAAATGGTATGGTACGTAAACTGAATTCCTTTTTTTGTGGTTTCAGACAAGATGACATACCTGGGTCAGAAGTTTTGTGTAGTGGTCTACCCAGTGGAGGACAAGAAGAAAAACGAGGAGTCTGTAGAAGAGATCGAACTGAAGGAACAGTCGGTTCCACTGTCAGCCGAGGATGAGCAGACACCGAAATCAGCTGACTGCTGAACAGACATATGGAGACACACTCATTCACTCACATACGGGCAGCCAGATTTATTCAGATAGACACTGGAAATCAAACTCAGATTTTGCCTTTTCATAAAGAGGGGGTTGCACTGGAGTGCAGTGGCTAAGCTCAGGAGAGTAATGAACAGAGACTAGCTGCTCCACAGGTCATGTGGTTCTGCTGTAGTGGTCTTATTCAATGTTTTCCGTTCTCTCTAGTTGCTAGTCTCTTAGCAACTGCTTTCTACTCCATTTGCTGTGCAACAGAATTACAACATTAAAATGTGGGCTGACATAAAGCTCTAGAATGTATTACTTATAAACACTGGTTTGGAAGGGTCTGCCTTTTTTAAAAAGACCTTTCTGAAACATTCCTTTTCTATGAGAATTAGAATTCCGTTTCGTTTTTGCTAAAAATGCCAAAATACATCATGGCTTCGCCTGAAATGGCGGCAGGGTTCATTTTATTTATTTATTTATTATTGAGTACATTCTAATGTTCTAATTCTTACCCCCTCTTTATTTTTTTAGTTATCTCCCAACACTCCCAGGAATAAATGTTTTTTTTTATAAGCCAAAGCTGTATTTTAATTTGACATTTTCTCATTTCATTTCACACCAAAACACTCAGAAGCATTTCTTTTTATATATTTTGATATTTTTGATTGTCCTGTTCTAATCATATTCCTTTGTCGTTATAAAATGATTGTTCTTTTACATTTTATTTGCTCTGTTCTCTTTCCTGAAGGAAAGCTCTGGGATCTTTTTTTAATCATCATATTTTTAAGGCATATATATAAGAACCAATTGTGGTGGTTCAGAGTAGATTTCAACCAGGTTACTCTGGTACTGATACAATTTAAGCTCTTTTATTTGCCTTAAAACTTTGACATAAACTGTATAAAGTTATCACTGCTGAAGAGTATTTTTCGTTCTGATATTTTCGAAGCTAAAAAGTGTTCAGTGAAAACTTAAAGAGGCCATTGTGAAATGAAGTGTTGCAACGGTATCTTCATCCTGTGTGGACTTTACACAGAGAACATGGCTCCTGACACCATCGGCTTTATAGCCACAGTCATAACCTGCAAGTTTGCTTTCACGCAGTTGAATTACTTCACAAGTATATACACAAGTATGTATTCAAAATCGCAGAGCGTTTGGTTATATATGGCGAAAAAAAAGAAAAACAGTAGTGATGCATATATAGTATCTGTGATGTAGCTGAAAGCCTGTGAGAATGTAATAGTTTTGGTCCTGTCATTTATTATGTGAATATTCAAAAACTTGAAATCAATTATGCCAGAAGAGCTCGTTAAATCAGTCTTATAATGCACAATATATTATAATTGTGTAGATGGACTGTAGATGTTAATGTAGGTGCAATACAAGGGACTAGAAACAATCGATCAAGCTAACAAACAGTCTGGATGATTACATTAATATACTAAATAATTGAACTATACACCTAAATGGAGAGCCTTAAAGATAATTAATTTTCTAATAAAATTACTTAAAATATATTCATTTGTGTAAGTAAATAATATATGCTCAGTTGAAGAGTACATGATTAAAGTGTTCAGTATGTATGTCACTTGTCCATACAAGCGTGTAAGGCTTTTTAGTGGTCACAGGGTCTTTTTATTGTGCCTCTGTATTGATGTCACACCTTTACCCACTTGTGAAGACTATGGAAAAGTGCCAATTGTTCTTTGTTTGATTATTATTTTTGCAGATCTGTAGTGTGTAGGTGCTGTATAAAAAGCAATATATATCAGTGTAATTCATTGCACATTCATTTTGCATGAGCTTAATCCCCCACATTTCTTACACACACTATCATATCAAATCTATAACCCTCATACTTGCACAAGAATCACTGCCTTTTGGTTCCTCTGTCCTAGTCAGGCGGCGAAGAGGCCTGTTATCATCCATTATTCAACTGACTGCGTAAACTTTAATCATTGTATGTATCATCGAAGGTGCAGAGCACCTTTGGTTGTAGTAATGCTGCTCCTGAGCTGTGCCTCAGTATGTGTGCTCAGCACAAACACTATGTATATTTTATACGGAAGCTGCGACAATATTTGGCTTTCCTTTCCACACACACATTATCATACAGGTGATACCAAAAGCCATGCAAAATGAATTCTGTCACATATTTGATTGTCACATTAGTAATTAATGATTGATGTTAATATTTTGAATGTCCTCACAATTACATAAAAATCAATGAGAATGAGTTTTATAGATTATATTAAGATATGTACAGTTTAAAAAGATAATGACCATTAAGCTCGAATTACCACTTACACATAACTGGGGGTGAACGGTTTGTACCAGAGTCTTCTTGTTTACTATATGTTTTGTATTTGTTTGAACAGTATATATTAAAAGACAAATAAATCTATATGCTGAACCAGCGAAGACTTGTTTATTCAGTCTGACAGGAAACACTGTGCTACACTGCCACCTACTGCAAGTTAGGAGAATGGCAGTTTATGGTCACCTTGTTCAATAGTTTCACAGCTGTCACGTCCGTTTAAAAGGTTTTTCAACTCACTTGGGCTGCACATTACGGTTTTCTCAGTCGCTTTGTCTCATTATGAAACAATCTTATTCTCTAAACTATATGTGTAATTGTTTTATGGGACATCACAACTGTATGTCTGCAAAAGGTAGTACCTCGCCCAAAACATAATTCTGTGCTTCAAAACCTAGTTATTGTGTCTGTAAATTAGCCAGTGTCACCAAAATGAAAAGTTTTGACATTGTGTGAGCGATACTGGTCAAAATGTTTAGATGTGTTTTTTTGTTGGTAGACAATCCTTGAAATCTTTGTTATATACAAATGTACTTTTTGTTCTACTTTTTTGTTGGCATTGACTGTCAGTTTTGTCTAGCTGAATGCTGCTGTGTATCACACTGAGATTTTTAGATGCAGTTTTTAACAGTAGATAAAAATGTCAATACTGAAGTACACAGAAGAATAATATGCATATTTGTATGTATACATTTTATATCATTGTGGTGCATGTAAACAAAAAAAAACATTCATAGATATCATAAACATGTCTTGACAGATTTTAAGAACTGAAAGGATCATTTTGCGCTAGATCGCTCACATGAAGAATGTTTAGATTTTAATTTCACTAAAAATCAGTAAGCCATGTGCATTTAGTAGAAAATGGAACTAGCTTTTTTGCAGATGTAATAAAACTTGAAATTCACAATTAGTGTGAATGATTAGTTTATTGTTCAGAAATCTAACCATATGTGACCCTGGACCACAAAACTAGTCTGAAGTGTCAATTTTTCAAAAATGAGATTTATACATCTTCTGAAAGCTGAATAAATAAGCTTTCCATTGATGTATGGTTTGTTAGGATCGGACAATATTTGGCCGAGATACAACTATTTGAATATCTGGAATCTGAGGGAGCAAAAATATCAAAATACTGAGAAAATCGCCTTTAAATTTGTCCAAATGAAGTTCTTAGTTCAATGCATATTACTAATCAAAAATGAAGTTTTGATATATTCACAGTAAGAAATTTACTAAATATCTTTATGGAACATGATCTTTACTTAATATCCTAATGAGTTTTGGCATAAAAGAATCGATAATTTTGACCCATGCAATGTATTTTTGGCTATTGCTACAAATATACCCCAGCGACTTAAGACTGGTTTTGTGGTCCAGGGTCACATATTGTTTTGAGAAAAACATTCTCATTCAAGAATTGAGCCAAAGCAATTGAGGAAAACTTGAAAACCCTTTGAATGACTAAAGAATAAACACTGTTACATGCTTATATGGTTGCATCAATTTTTATTCACAAACTGATACATCAGTTTTACCTTGATTTTTAACACTTCTTGTAAACTTAACAAAAAGAGCACAATGATGCTCTTAACAAATAAACAGGGAGTGGCATTAACAGGAAAAAGCTGATGAATATTTCAACAAACAAAGAATGCAGTGGCTACCACTCGTCAGTCCAGATGGTTCAAATGGTTTCTGGTGACATGTTGTGAGTACTCTGGATATCTAAGGTGGCCAAGACAGGACTGGCGGTTGCACAGATGAGAGGAGGCTGCTGGGATGCTAGTGGACCCGCCCACCTCTCAGTGCAAGAACCAGATGCAGCACGGAGCCACCCTGGATCTTGTAATCAGCTGCCGTTTTCTCATCATTCCTGAGGTGGAGAAGATAGAGGGTTTAGAATTAAAATACAGAAATGTACAAGAGCATGATTTAATGTGCACGTAAAATACATTACATCTGTTTTCCACTGTAGATGAGTCTCTGTTGCTGGGGTGGGATTCCCTCTTTCTCCTCCACTCTCTCTTTTATTCTCTCCACCTGAATAAAACAGACGCATCAATGCTCCTTACTGTCAACTGCGGGCTCATCTTTTAACATTTGCTGTAAACATTAAGCATTTTATATTGTACCTTGTCTGTGGGCTCGATGTCGATCTCGATTTCTTTGCCAGTGAGTGTCTTTAAAAACAATGACGACGATTAAGTCATTTAGACATAAAATTTCCCTCTGAATGGGTCTTTTATCAGTTACATACCACAGTTTGTTATAATATTATCTATGTACGTCATACTGTAATAAAATGTTGTTTGATGCGCAATGCCTTGCTGTATTTAATAAAATAATTACACTAGCTCAGTCTAGAACCATCCTGACAAACTGGATAAGACCTGTGCTGAATGAAACAGCTGCTCTTCGTTCATTTCTTACCTTGACTTTAATTAGCATTGTGGCTTCTTCTGTTTTAGAAATACATGCAGGGAAATTGAATGCGAATTTAATTAGGCGATGGTGGAAGACGTTCAGACACCCCTAATCAAATTATTATTCCCACAATTTCCCCACCGAAGTTCCTGCGTCACTGAAAAATAATTCCTACCATTCTAGAGTCTGGAGGAAACGTTCCGAGGGTCCGTGTGGAAAATAGCGGCATTCGATTACAGTTGACGGTTTAGAACTTTGTAAAATGAAGAAATTGTTTTATATTTTATTATTCAAATACACATAACTTAGCAAACTAACTCTAAATAACAAAATATTTAAGTTGCATTCAAACTGACCGGGAAAAATTAAATTTGCGACATTTAGTGCGACAGTACGCTGCAAATCAATCGTTGTCTGTAGTTTTTCGCCGAGCGTTTGAACTTGAATTTGCACGCAAGCCGTCAGAATAAAGACTACAGTACACGCGCTGACAGCCGTAAACATCCGCTCTCCAAAAACGACCGCCTCCAACCCGGAAAGCGGTTTCATTCTCTCCCATACAGCTCTTCAAGGAGGTGCTCATCTGCTATTATAGGTAGGACAATATTTACTTTGTAGCGTGTGTATATAAGAACACGTGTAATTATTTGTAATGGACAGAAAAAACATATAGAGTCAAGATGACAGAAAAGCAGCAATTATGATCTTGTGACCTAGATTATCTGATAGCTAAGACATGTGCAGAACAGAACCAGATGTGAAACATTTAAGGGTCATTTCATTTTATTCTTTTTTTTTATGATGCATTGCTTTACTCTCCTGTCTGAAATGGAAAAAGTAATTGGTATTCTAAAATGTTTTATCATAGATTTAGAGTTTTTACATAATTATGGACATTTCCTGTCTCACACTGTATAACCGTCCCCCTTCCTCAGCCTCTGCAGCACCCATAACTGAAGGAGTGGGAATGTTTTTCTTTCCCTTGTCTTGTGTTTTTGCAGACAGTGAGATACGGTTAGAGCAGTCTCAAGGCCATCCTCTTCAGCAGCCATGCCACGTATTGAAAATGATATCAAACTCGACTTCAAGGACGTGCTGCTTCGACCCAAAAGAAGCACTCTTAAATCTCGCAGTGAGGTTAGTAACTCAATATGTTTTTATTTGCATTATAGATGTCATATAGAGTATTAGTTTGCTCTGGCCTGGGTTTAAGTTCCATTGCAATCACACTGTCAACTACATTTTAGGTTCACTTTCATTACTTTTCACACTCTTCTGTCTCTCATCTGTTTCAGGTGGATCTCATGCGCAGTTTTACGTTCAGAAACTCAAAGGGAAGTTACCGTGGCATTCCCATCATAGCCGCCAACATGGACACCGTGGG
Organism: Tor tambroides; assembly: GCA_021397915.2. Lineage (NCBI taxonomy): Eukaryota > Metazoa > Chordata > Actinopteri > Cypriniformes > Cyprinidae > Tor > Tor tambroides. The sequence continues at coordinate 27,932 of JAFVLL020042648.1, read as the reverse complement.
AACTTTTGAAATGGCCTCAGCCTTACATCAGGTGTGAATGAAATCTACTCTTATTTCACTGAATTACACTGAATTCAATTATTTGTTGGGCCCTTTCTGGTTATATTAATTGTCGTATTTTTTATTTTTTTTTGTAGTTTAGTCTCTTTACGGCCATCCATAAGCATTATTGTGTGGACGACTGGAAGGAGTTTGCGTCCAAACACTCAGAATTCTTACAGGTGAGCCACATCTTTGCTAGAATGTAAATCTACTCAAAAATCTCTAGATTATTGATATTTAAATGATATCTTTGTTTCTCCAGAGTGTAGCAGTCAGCACGGGGACTGGTGATGGGGACTTTGAGAAACTGGGGGCCATTCTGGCTGCTGTACCTCAGATTCAGTACATATGTGTGGATGTGGCCAATGGCTACTCTGAACACTTTGTCAACTTCGTGAAAGACGTGAGGCAGAAGTTCCCTACACACACTATCATGGTCAGTTACCCAACAACAGATCAACATTTCATCGACATTGTCTCAATGGCAGTCATCTTAATATTCTGAAAGCCATTTGTATTTTGTAGGCTGGCAATGTGGTCACAGGAGAGATGGTTGAAGAGCTGATTCTTGCTGGTGCTGACATCATCAAAGTGGGCATTGGACCAGGTGACGTCATCAGTCGTCTATCGCCACAGTTTCGGATGGTGTTCAGATTCATATTACACCAGCTTCACACGTATGTTCATGTGTGCAGGTTCTGTGTGCACCACTCGTAAGAAGACCGGCGTGGGTTATCCTCAGCTGAGCGCAGTCATCGAGTGTGCTGATGCTGCACACGGCCTGGGTGGACACATTATATCTGTGAGACTCTTGTGTTTCAGAGCTAAGTTCTTACATTACCACTATGCATTTCTATAGCCTCTAAATTATCAACATGAAAATCCTGTTACACATAGTCTACTACAAGCCTTCTGTCCTCTGACTGATAGCCTCTGACTGAGGGCCTTTTAGTGTAATTCTACAGCCATCTTCCGGTTGTGTTATGAAGTAAACATTGGAATAAGCATAATATTGTTATTAATATTTAAAGATGAGCATTTATTGGACTGAAGCAGCTTAGGTTTACTTGATTTTCCATACATTATGTTTTAGAAAAATCATGTTAAAATATAGGTGTCAAATATAATACAAAAGGCTTTTCAGGAACGTTTTATTTATCTCTTAATTCTTATTGTATTGCATTCATTGCATTGCCCCTAAAAACTGCATAATTTATTGTTATTATAATAGTAAGTACATGTAACGTGTAACAAGGACACCTTAAAATAAAGTGTTACCAATTCTTATACTGTTAGCTATCAAAATGTAATCTTGCTTTTTGTCCATATTGTCCAAATTGTGTATTTTTTGCTCAGTTTGGGCCTAAAATTAAATTGAGGTTTTCCCCCTTGAGTATAAGTTCCATATTCTCATTATATTACTTGGACCATAAAAGCTTGTTGTATTAAATATGGACAAAAGACAACCACATCCCTCCCCCCCAATTTTCTTTTATATTTCAGTTGAAGTTTTTTTGAACATTTGTTTAAAATTTCATTTTAAACAAATGTTTTTTCTGACATTATGTCAGGCTTTATAGAGTTAACAGTGAAGAGTAACAGACCATGCGGCTTGCGTGCTTTGTTGACATATAAGCTTTGATCATGTATTTGTGGGATCTGTTTTTCATCTCGCTGTAGGATGGGGGATGCACCTGCCCAGGCGACGTCTCCAAAGCATTTGGTGAGTTTTGGTAACACTGCATTGTAATAATAGCATAAAACAAGAAAGCAAGACATTTTAGTAGCCACAAACATTGGATTCAGACATTACTTGTTGCCTTATTACCTGTGAAGGCCACATTTTTTAGATGTTGGTCACAACCAGTGTCACATTAGGCTTGGGTTTGATCGGCTAAACTTGTGTGACAGGAGCTGGAGCCGACTTTGTGATGCTGGGAGGAATGCTTGCTGGTCATTCTGAGAGTGCGGGCGAAATCATAGAGAAAAACGGCAAGAAGTACAAACTGTTCTACGGCATGAGCTCAGACACAGCCATGAAGAAGCATGCAGGAGGTGTAGCAGAGTACAGGTAAGCTCATGAGAGAGACACTATCATGCTGGATCTAGTGGTTTGTAAATTACATAACACAAATATTATTTGGTAAATAAGCAATCAAGTAATCTTTATTTATAGAACACATTATGAAATACAGATTCTTTCAAAGCAGCAATCAGAACAGAATCAATGCTACAAACTTCTCCAAATATGATTCAAATTCTGCTATAAGCAGTTTTAAAAAGACAGTAGCATCATTATTCATCTCAAGTGTCAGAAGGCATAAATATTAAATCTATAATGGCCAGATTGATTTACAACTGCATTTTGATTAAAAGAGAGAGATGTTCTCTTGAGTTGATTAATATTGATTGTCATTTTTGTGTTTTCAGGGCGTCGGAGGGTAAAACGGTTGAAGTGCCTTACAAAGGGCCTGTGGAGGTGACGGTGAGAGATGTGCTGGGTGGAGTTCGTTCCACCTGCACATATGTGGGTGCTGCTAAGCTTAAAGAGTTGAGTCGTCGTACCACCTTCATTAGGGTGACCCAACAGCTCAACACAGTATTTGGTAATGATAATTAAGCCAGTCTAACCAGGTCCATATTGGACCAAATTATGCCAAATCCATGCAAAGGTCATTTTATTCTCTCTGCAGTCAGATGCACACATATGCATATTCACTCACAAACACACACACACACTTCATATCATCATTCAGCGTTATAACGAGTATTTTTGAGCGCGCACATAAGCTTTTGAATTCAAAGGCTTTCCCCAGATGCTGTATTAAGGCCTAAAGCAACTGCATGGCCTTTCGTTTTTTGATTCATCACTATTGGAAAACTTCTAATTTCGGAATTAACTGTTGAGTTTTTAAGGACACTGTAATACCGACTTCTTACATTCTGTCTCATTTTAGTCTTATACTACATTGTAGTAACCGATGAGAACATACATTTGATTTAACTTATTACACTGTACTGATAGTGTATGTTTTGTGCAGTTTATGTTTTAGTTCATAGCCTTAAAATCTTGAGTTTGTTCTCTGTTCATTTGTCTAAACAACCTCTGTTAGAGCCTTATATTTTATTCGGAAAATTTGGGTACTATTTTAAACTTTGTTGTAGATTTTAGCTCAACGTCTATGCATAATGTCTTATATTTATATAAGATTTCCTGGATTTTCTGATAACATTCTGAATTTTCATTCTGTTCACTGGACCAATGCAGATCCTTGAAAGGGTTAATAAACTATTAGCGGTCTGTTATACAATATGCTAAATACCTCCATTATATTATAAAGAATATATCTGAAGACCAAGAAAGGGTATTTTTTAACCCTTTTAATGGATTCTACTGTGTTTATATGTAACAAATGCAGTGGTATTACACAATCTTTTGACATCTTAATCACTTCCTGTAAAAGTATTTGCGTGATTTTATGCATTTGAGCTTGGTTTGATCATTAGACATACTGAATACTTAAAACTTTTCTACTTAACTCATAATTAACCTTAATAATTTTGATTGCTTTTGACATTCCATCACAGTTTGTGTCCTTAATATTGATTGTGATTTGAAGTTGCTGCTGGAGTCGATATGAATGACTGTTGAAGAAATGAATTTTTCCCCACTTGCATAATTTTCTTGAAAACCAGATGGTCCCTCTGTTGGCTTATAAGTAGACGGTTTAATTTGATCCATATTGATATTTGTCTATATTACATGCTGTTAAATCAATTTTAATCATTATATTTCACCGCAGTTCAAATGATGTCAGATGTTCAATTCTTAACATCCCTGTGTTGTATTGTGAAAATAAATCATTTAGATAATCACTAAATAATGACTTGTGTAATTTGCTTTGTAGGTAAATAATGTTTAAAAGAAAATATTTGTATACAATTTGAATACAGATAATTGTGTTTGTGACTATAAAGCCTATGTTTGTCACGGTCAGGCGCCCCTTCTTTTATTATGCTTAAGGTTTATGAGCCATAATTCATGCACAACACATCAGATACATACAATTCTGAAGATTTCTCTGATTTCCTCTCACAGATTGCTTCTTACTGAGAACGTGCTCACGACTGAATTTGTTTTCACTGAAGCAGGGAGAAGGCAGTCTCAGAATGAAAGCATGTTACCACACAATACATCAGAATACAGTCAGTTACTACATAATTGCATGGGAGGGGTCACAATGTTACATATTGTAAAAAAAAAAAGGTGACGTGTGTACAATGAGGAAAAGGTGACAATATACGCTCTCCTTCCTCCTGCAATACACCACAGCTGCACCGAGAACACGCAAGAAACCACACAGACCTAGAGGTGAGGAAAACATCTTATTTGTTAGTGAAAGTGTTCCTTTCTAAGTGTTTGTTTGATTGGTGCATCACCCTTGCTTTTTAATATGATTTCTGTTCATGTATGAGCAATTGTATTAAGGCTATTATTTTAAAAGCCATTTGAAAGACACTTTCAAACTTTACTCATATCTTCATGCAAATCTTTATTGTAATACCAATTAAAGGGTATCTTGTATTTTACATCCCATATCAAAACCAGTTTGACTGGTTCAATTTGTTTAAAAAGGAGGGGCAAGTAGAGATATCTTGTGTGTTTGTAGAGCCATTTGGTTGTTTTTTTTCTCTCTCACCAGCGATGGCTTCTTCCATCAGTTCCCGGGTTGAACAGATCCTGTGTTCAATATGTCAGGATTTATTTACTGACCCAGTAACCATTCCGTGTGGACACAACTTCTGCATGGAATGCATCACTCAACACTGGGACAGCAGTATGGGCCCGCAGTGTCCCCTTTGCAAGAAGAACTTTCACTTGAGACCAGATCTTGGCATCAACAGAGAATTCAGAGAGCTCATTGAAGGACTGAAGAGGGGAGAAAGCCCTGTCCAACCTGGTGCAGTACCATGTGATGCCTGTACAAAAATAAAGAGAGGAGCTTTGAAGTCTTGCCTGCATTGTGAAGGATCTTTCTGTAAAACTCACCTAGAGCCTCATAACACTGTAGCAAAACTGAAGAAACACAAACTTATCAACCCTGTGGAGAATCTGGAAGATTATATATGCCCGAAGCATGAGAGGCCGCTGGAGATTTTCTGCAGAGATGATCAGAAGTGCGTGTGCCTGTCGTGTACGAAGAAAGACCACAGAACCCACAACACTGTTCCCGTAGAGAAGGAGAGTGAAGAGCGGAAGGTGAGAGATGCTTAATCTGTATCTGTGCTTCAATGGCTTTCAAACTTTGCTGTAAAGAAAGTTTTATTTTTTGTCCACAGTCTCAGTTAGGGAGAACACAAGCCGAGGTTAATTTGATGATTCAGAGCAGAATGAAGAAAATTGAAGAAATCAAATGCTCGGTACAGCTCAGCAAGGTTAGTCTTGTTGTAAGTTCATTGTAAAGATGTATTTAATGTGGTCAGAACACAATATTGAATGATCCCGTTTATTATTTTCATTTGGCAGATGCTTTTATCCAAAGCGATTTAAATTTCATTCAAGGTATACATTTTAGCAGTTCATTGCATTCCTTATTTATACTCGATCTCACAGTTGTGGCCAGAATCAGATGTAAGGTTTTGATGCAGGCTTAGAAACTGGAACAGCACCTCTTTACCTCAAACCTACAAATCAGCTAAGGTCACTGGATGAGCAATGCCTTGTTCCTTCACAATGAGGCAAAAAGTCACTCTCCAACACCTTCTCCCTCTCTGTTCCTCTCTGCACTGGTATGAGCTGTCAGCCTCCGACCGAACTGCTGAGACCATCGCATCTTTCAAACAGAAGCAGAAGACAGACCTCTTCCACAAACACTTAACCACTCTACGCTCTTAAACCAATGCACTTAAACACACACTCACACCCCACAAAAAAAATCTTCTCTGCATTTCGCCTCTTCTCTAGCTTGCATCCAAAATTAGTTTGACTGTAATAGACCTCTTTTGTGAGCCACTTCAGATAAATACAGCTGCTAAATGCAAAAATGTAAATGTAAATTTGGTGGCCATATATTAAGACTGAATATACATTATCCTTTACTCAGCAAAGCTCAGAAAAAGAAAAAGCAGACATTGTCGAGCTGTTCACTGATCTGATGGACTCCATTGAGAGATGTCAGTCTGAGCTGCTGGAGGTGATGGAGCAGAAGCAGAAAGCAGCAGAGAATCAGGCCGAGGAGCTGACTAAAGAGCTGGAGCAGGAAATCGCTGAACTCAAGAGGAGAAACAGTGAGCTGGAGCAGCTCTCACACACTGAGGATCACCTGCACCTCCTACAGGTCAGTGTTTCTCTCTGCTCACGTCACAGGCTAACACTCAACATGCTGAGGGATTTCTCTCTCTCTCTCTTTCTGGCTGTAGATTTATCCATCCCTGTGCAGACCTTTAGACACCAAGATCTGGGCTGGGATCAGTACTGACACTCATCTGAAGGAGGAGGCTGTGAGGAAAGTCCTGACAAAGCATCAAGATTTTCTCAGTTGTGCAATGGTGAAGATTACAGGAACTGGTGAGCATGTTCTGTATTCTGAATTTTGAAATTTTATTGTGAATACATTTAAATATAATTTTTTTTTTAAGCATTCAGCACTGTTAAAATCTAATACTGGCACATCTCTACAAATTATTTACATACATTTTTAGAAAATAATCAAGTGTATAAATTGTTTCCACAGAGCTAAAGAGAATTGAGAAGTTTACAGGTACAAGTCATCTATGTCATTTTCCTACATCCATTCAAAACAATGTTTACATTTCGGAATATATTTTGGGCACTTTTAGTCATATGAACTATTAACACTCTTAAAACTCACTTTTCTTACTACTTTAATGTCAAACAATGTCCAGCAGTTGATATACGTGCATGAAGGTCATAAAAAATACAGTGTCTCAATTTCACATAGCTGATTTCATAGCTAGCATTTTATGCTTAATCAATAGATATGATTTAATAATACTTTTACACTTTTTACATCATTTGACAAAATTAATGAGTGATTGGAAATTACACGCACAAATTCTACTTAAAAGTGAATTTTCTTTCATGTTTTTCACAAATCACATGTCTCATATTTCATCTCAAGCTCTTCAATGACACTGAAAAAAACAACTGTTTAAAAAATATATGAATAATAGAAATGATAAATTAATAGAACAGCAATAGAAAACATCATAGTTTTAAATATACAGTATAGTAATGGATATTTATATTTTAATACTGAAATTCTAGGACAAGTGGAAAATAATACATACATAGGGCATTTGAAAAGTAGCAAATATAAATGGACAAATACAGAAAAAGTTGATGAAAGACCAATGTACTATTGTGTATTGTTTATTGCATACAATGCATAGCCTATATGTTAAAAATGTCTGCTAATTATATACTCTGATCTCTCTCAGTAAATGTGACTATGGATCCTGAAACTGCTCATCCGAAACTCTTCTTGTCTGAGGATGACAAACAAGCTGGATATGGAGAAACACGACAGATTGTCTCGGACAGTCCGTGGAGGTTTGATACATGTCCCAGTGTCCTGGGGAAGGAGGGATTCTCCTCTGGAAAATTTTATTTCGAGGTGCAGGTGAAAGGGAAAACTGAGTGGGATGTAGGTGTGGCGAAAGAGTCTGTTAACAGGAAGGGAATAATTACTCTGAGTCCGAGGAATGGACTCTGGACTCTGTGGTTGAGGAATGGAAGTGAGTATAAGGCCTGTGACTGTCTGTCTGTCTCTCTCTGTCTGAAAGTCAAGCCCCAGAAGGTGGGTGTGTATGTAGACTATGAGGAAGGTCTGGTCTCATTTTATGATGTGGAGTCCAGGTCTCATATCTACTCTTTCACTGGTCAGGCTTTCACCGAGAAACTCTATCCATATTTCAGCCCAGGCTTTACTCATGGAGATAAAAATTCAGCCCCACTGATCATTTCACCTGTCGGAAAGAATAAGTGGATTTTAGCCAATTATATCCATGTGTAATTAAAATAAAATGAATGAATGAAGGAAGAATGTCTGTCAGTGTAATACATTAGTTTTATTATTATTATTATTGTTTTGCTAGTAAGACTACTTTCTTTTCACAATAATGTTCCAATTACAGCAACCTCAAATAAAGATGATCTTTAAACTTGCTGTTTTGTTGAAAATTTGTGATGTTTTGGATTTTTACATAATATTTTAATGTGCCCCACGACTTATGTTTTGCTGTAGGTGAAAGTTACATCATGCAGATGCGCTGGGACACATCATCAGTGATGTATCCTGTGGTCATTGGGTGTCCCTTGCCCAACAGCCTGTGTCCCAGCAGCAATTGCCCACGGTTCTGCCCTCTTAATCCAAAGCCACCTAGTAGCTTTCTCTGCAGCTTCAGTTGCGGATCTGATCGCCTTTCTTTTCACCTCCTCCGGTGATACCTAGAAGAATGATCGCCCTGCAAAACCCCTGCACTCTTCAACTAGTCACAATATATAGCAATACATAAATTCAACAATATGTTTCATGGATAGCGACAATATATTGTGTTTAGTTCACCCAAAAAGGAAAGTTTAGACACATTTAATTTAAATTTAATTTTTCTTCTCATACTGTATATATAACAATGATCAAATAATACATCAAATAAGGGAAACCTGGAAGCTCAAATATGTGAGCTTCCATATTTATTATTATTAATAAATAAGGAAATAAATCAACTTTTTAATGAATTAAATGTGAAAATTAAAATTAAAATATATATAAAAATTCAATATTTTAATAAAATTGATATTTTAATGAAATATAATACTAAATATAATTCTAAAATAAATAACACTGATTGATGGTAAATATTGGCATGAGGAATACTGCAAATAACAACACAATCAAAAAAATGAGAAGAGGCTGAGGAACCTTTGTTTAGTAGAGGTGTCTATGTGTCATCATCTGTATAGGTTGTCTTTAAATCTTGTGAAAATGAGTATTATGAACATAGGGATAAATTCTTACCCTGTTGTTTATCACATTGTTAATTGTATTGTATTTAATTGTGTCGATGCGGTATCCCCACCGCTAGGTGTCAGGTCAAAATTTTACTTTATGTACAGGAAAATTTCAAGTACTCCTCGCTGCAGACTGTAGCGCGGTGACGTCACGTACGTACGTCATGTATGTGTTTACCGCGCATGCGCAAAGTGACGTAAGGTAT
>JAFVLL020042648.1:0-18550 GCA_021397915.2 Tor tambroides | reverse complement strand
CATTTGTATGCTGCTTTTTTCTGGATTTTTTGTTTGATATTCTGTCTCTATCAGTTAAAATAAACCTACCATAAAAATGATAAACCCTTTTTTTTTAAGTGGGCAAACATACAAAATCAGCAGGGGATCAAATAATTATTTTCCCCACTGTATATTTATAAAAATGGTATGGTACATAAACTGAATTCCTTTCTTTGTGTTTTCAGACAAGATGACATACCTGGGTCAAAAGTTTTGTGTAGTGGTCTACCCAGTGGAGGACGAAAAGAAAAATGAGGAGTCTGGTGAAGAGATTGAACTGAAGGAACAGACGGTTCCACTGTCAGCAGAGGATGACCAGACACCGAAATCAGCTGACTGCTGAACAGACATATGGACCCACACTCATTCACTCACATACGGGCAGCCAGACTTATTCAGATAGACACTGGAAATCATACTCAGATTTTTCACATACCTCTATATCTTGCCTTTTCATAAAGAGGGGGTTGCACTGGAGTGCAGTGGCTAAGCTCAGGAGAGTAATGAACAGAGACTAGCTGCTCCACAGGTCATGTGGTTCTGCTGTAGTGGTCTTATACGATGTTCTCCGTTCTCTCTAGTTGCTAGTCTCTTAGCAACCGCTTTCTACTCCATTGGCTGTGCAACAGAATTACAACATCAAAATGTAGGATGACATAAAGCTCTAGAATGTATTACTTATAAACACTGGTTTGGAAGGGTCTGCATTTTTTAAAAAGACCTTTCTGAAACATTCTTTTCTATGAGAAATACAATAATCAGAATTCTGTTTCGTTTATGCTAAAAATGCCAAAATACATCATGGCTTCGCCTGAAATGGCAGTGTTCATTTTATTTATTTATTTATTATTGAGTACATTCTAATGTTCTAATTCTTACCCCCTCTTTATTTTATCTTTTTTTTTTTTTTAGCTATGTCCCAACACTCCCAGGAGTACATGTTTTGTATAAGCCAAAGCTGTGTTTTAATTTGACATTTTCTCATTTCAAGTGTATTTCGTCACACCAAAACACTCAGAAGCATTTCTGGTTTTATATTTTGATATTTTTGATTGTCCTGTTCTTATCATATTCCTTTGTCATTATGAAATTGTTATTGCTCCTTTACATTTGATTTCCTCTGTTCTCTTTCCTGACAGAAAGCTCTGGGATCTTTTTTAATCATCATATTTTTTTAAGGCATCTATATAAGAACCAATTGTGGTGGTTCAGAGTAGTTTTCTACCAGGTTACTCTGGTACTGATACAATTTAAGCTCTTTTATTTGCCTTAAAACTTTTACATAAGCTGTATAATGTTATTATCACTGTTGAAGAGTATTTTTCTTTCTGATATTTTTGAAGATAAAAAGTGTTCAATGAAAACTTAAAGAGGCCATTGTGAAATTAAGTGTTGCAATGGTATCTTCATTCTGTGTGGACTTTAAACAGAGAATATGGCTTTACAGCCATAGTCATAACCTGCAAGTTTGTTTCACACAGTTTAATTATTTCACAAGTATATACATAAATATATATTCAAAATTGCAGAGCATTTGGTAATACATGGGGAAAAAAAGAAAAACAGTAGTGGTGCATAGCTAGTGTCTGTGATGTAGCTGAAAGCCTGTGAGAATGTAATAGTTTTGGTCCTGTCATTTATTATGCGAATATTCAAAAACTTGAAATCAATTATGTCGGAAGAGCTCGTTAAATCAGTCTTATAATGCACAATATATTATAATTGTGTAGATGGACTGTAGATGTTAATGTAGGTGCAAACAAACATAGTCTGGATAATTACATTAATATACTAAAAAATTGAACTACACACCAAAATGGAGACCCTTAAAGATAATTAATTTTCTAAAAAAAATACTTAAAATATATTAATTTGTGTAAGTAAATAATATATGCTCAGTTTAAGAATACATGATTAAAGTGTTTAGTATGTATGTCACTTGTCCATTGAAGCATGTATGGCTTTTTAGTGGTCACAGGGTCTTTTTATTGTGCCTCTGTGTTGATGTCACACCTTAACCCACTTGTGAAGACTATGGAAAAGTGCCATTTGTTCTTTGTTCATTATTGTTTTTGCAGATCTGTAGTGTGTAGGTGGTGTATAAAAAGCTATATATATCAGTGTAATTCATTGCACATCCATTTTGCATGAGCTTAATCCACCACATTCCTTAGAGACTATAATTATCAAATCTATAACCATCCCACTTACACAATAATCACTGCCTTTTGGTTCCTCTGTCCTAGTCAGGTGGCGACGAGGCCTGTTATCATCCATTATTCAACTGACTGCGTGAACTTTTAATCATTGTATATATTATCAATGGTGCAAAGCATCTTTGGTTGTAGTAATGCTGCTCCTGAGCTGTGCCTCAGTATCCAGAACTGCCTACTGTGTGCTAAACACAAACACTATGTATATTTTATATGGAAGCTGCGACTCTGATTGTGCTGCAATATTTGGCTCTCTTATCCACACACACACACACACTATCATATAGGTGATACCAAAAGCCATGCAAAATGAATTCTGTCACATATTGGATTGTCACATTAATAACAAATGATTGTTGTTAATATTTTGAATGTCCTCACAATTACATAAAAATCAATAAGAGAATGACTTTTATAGATTATATTAAGATATGTACAGTTTAAAAGGATAAACCGTAAAGCTCAAATTACCACTTAAACATAACTGGGGGGTGAACGGTTTGTTCAAGAGTCTTCTTGTTTACTATATGTTTTGTATTTGTTTGAACAGTATATATATTAAACGACAAATAAATCTATATGCTGAACCAGGGAAGACTTGTTTATTTCGGCTGACATGAGAAAAAGAGAAAACTGTTACACTGCCGCCTACTGCAAGTTAGGTGAATGGCAGATTACTGTCACCTTGTTCAATAGTTTCACAGCTGCCACATCTGTTTAAGAATTTTAAGGTTTTCAGCTCAGTTGGGTTATTTATTCTCCTCATGGGTTGCATATTACGGTTTTTCTCAGTCGCTTTGGCCCATTTTGAAACAATCTTATTCTCTAAACTATGAGTGCAATTGTTTTGTGGGACATCAAAACTATACTGCATGTCTGCAAAAGGTAGTGACTCAACCAAAACAAAGCTTATGCTTCAAAACCTAGTTATTGTGTTAGTAAATTGACCAACGCTACTAAAATGAAAAGTTCTGTCATCGTGCGAGCCATACTGGTCAAAATGTTTAGATGTTTTTTTAGTAGAAAACCCTTGAAATCTTTGTTATACACAAATGTACTTTTGGTCCCACTTTTTAGTCAGTTTTGTTCAGCTGAATACTGCTGTGTATCCAACTGAGCTTTTTAGATGCAGTTTTTAGGTACATAAAAACATCAATACTGAAGTACACAGACAAATAATATGCATTTGTATGTATACATTTTTATCAGTGTGGTGCATGTAAACAAAAAACATTAATAGATATCATAGATGTATATGGAATATGTCTGCCAGTTTTTCAGAACTGAAAGGATCATTTTGCATGTGATCGCTCACATGAAGAAAGAATGTTTATATTTCCCAATTTCACTAAAAATCAGCAAGCCATGTGCATTTAGTTATTGTGCAAACAGTAGAAAATTGCACTTTTTTGCACGTGCTAAAACGTGCAGTTTACTTGAATAAGAAATTCACATATGGTGTGAACAATAAACAAACTGTTCAGAAATCTGAACTTATTATTTTGAGAGAAACATTCTCATTCAAGAATTGAGCCAAAGCAATTGAGGAAAATCTGAAAACCCTTTGAAGGATGGAAGAATAAACACCGTTACATGCTTAAATGGTTGCATCAATTTTTATTGACAAACTGATACATCAGTTTTACCTTGATTTTTAACACTTCTTGTAAACTTAACAAAAAGAACACGATGCTCTTAACAAATTAAGGGGCAGTGGCATTAACAGGAAAAAGCTGATGAATATTCCAACAAACAAAGAATGCATTGGCTACCACTCGTCAGTCCAGATAGTTCAGATGGTTTCTGGTGACATGTGCGAGTACATTGGATATCTAAGGTACATTGGATGTCTAAGGACTGGCGGTTACATAGATGAGAGGAGGCTGCTGGGATGCTGGTGGACCTGCCCACCTCTTAGTGCAAGAACCAGATGCAGCACAGAGCCACCCTGGATCTTGTAATCAGCTGCCGTTTTCTCATCATTCCTGAGGTGGAGAAGATGAAGGGTTTAGAATTAAAATACAGTAATGTACAGGAGCATGATTTAATGTGCACGTAAAATGCATTACATCTGTTTTCCACTGTAGATGAGTCTCTGTTGCTGGGGTGGGATTCCCTCTTTCTCCTCCACTCTCTCTTTTATTCTCTCCACCTGAATAAAATGGACGCATCAATGCATATCAAATCAAATGCCCTTTACTGTCAACTGCGGGTTCATCTTTTAACATCTGTTGTAAATCATTAAGCATTTTATATTGTACCTTGTCTGTGGGCTCGATGTCGATCTCGATTTCTTTGCCAGTGAGTGTCTTTAAAAACAATGACAACGATGAAGTCATTTAGCCGCAAAATTTCCCTCTGAATGCTTCTTTTAGCATTTACATACCATAGTTTGTTGTAATATTACCTATGTAAGTCATATTGTAATAAAATGTTGTTTGATGCGCAATGCCTTACTGTATTTCATAAAATAATTACACTAGCTCAGTCTAGAACCATACTGACGAACTGGATAAGAACTGTGCTGAATGAAATAGCTGTTCTTCATTCATTTCTTACCTTGACTTTAATTAGCATTGTGGCTTCTTCTGTTCTAGAAATACATGCAGGGAAATTGAAAGCGAATATAATTAAGTGATGGTGGAAGACGTTCAGACACCTCTAACCAAATTATTCCCACAATTTCCCCACCAAACTAAGTTCCTGCGTCGCTGAAAAATAATTCCTACCATTCTAGTGTCTGTAAGAAACGTTCCGAGGGGCTGTGTGGAAAATAACGGCATTCGATGAAAGTTGACGATTTAGAATTTCGTAAAATGAACAAGTTGTTTTATATTTTATTATTTAAATACACATAATTTAGTAAACTAACTCTAAATAACAAAATATTTCAGTTGAATTCAAACTGACCGGGAAAAATTACATTTACGGCATTTATTGCGACAGTACGGTGCAAAGCAATCGTTGTCTGTAGTTTTTCGCCGAACGTTTGAACTTAAATTTACACGCAAGCCGTCAGCAAAAAGACTACAGTACACGCGCTGACAGCCGTAAACATCCGCCCTCCAAAAGCGACCGCCTCCAACCCGGAAACCGGTTTCATTCTCTCCCATACAGCCTTTCAAAGGGGTGATCGTCTGCAGTTATAGGTAGGAGTCGGACAATATTTATTTTGTAGCGTATGTATATATATATATAAGGAAACACGTGTAATTGTTTGTAAGGGGCAGCGAAAACATGTAGGGTCAAGATGACAGAAAAGCAGCAATTATGATCTTGTGGCCTAGATTATCTGACAGCTAAGACGTGCAGAACACAGAGCCAGATGTGAGACATTTAAGGGTCATTTTAATTTAATTATTTTTATGATTTATTGCTTTACTCTCCTGTCTGAAATAGAATAAATAAATGCTGTTAAAAAATGTTTAATCATAGATTTTTTAAGTAATTATATAAAAGGATATTTATTTCTTGTCTCACACTGTATCACCCTCCCCCCTTCCTCAGCCTCCGCAGCTCCCATAACTGAACGACTGGGAATGTTTTTCTTTCCCTTGTCTTGTGTTTTTGCAGACAGTGAGATACGGTTGGAGCAGTCTCAAGGCCATCCTCTTCAGTAGCCATGCCACGTATTGAAAATGATATCAAACTCGACTTCAAGGACGTGCTGCTTCGACCCAAAAGAAGCACTCTCAAATCTCGCAGTGAGGTTAGTCACTCCTAATATGTTTTTATTTGCATTATAGATGGCATATAGAGTATTAGTTTGGTCTGGCCTCAGTTTAATTGAACTGCATGCATGTGGTGCAATGTCAACTACATTCTGGATTCACTTTCATTACTTTTACACTCTCTTCTGTCTCTCATCTGTTCAGGTGGATCTCGTGCGCAGTTTTACGTTCAGAAACTCAAAGGGAAGTTACCGTGGGATTCCCATTATAGCTGCCAACATGGACACTGTGGGGACTTTTGAAATGGCCTTAGCCTTACATCAGGTGTGAATGAAACCTTTTCTAATTTCACTGAATTAGACTGAATCAAATTATTTTTTGATAAATAAATAACTCTTAACCTGCTGCAGGTCATATATTTATTATTGTCCTTTTTTGTAGTTTAGTGTCTTTACAGCCATCCATAAGCATTATTGTGTGGATGACTGGAAGGAGTTTGCATCCAAACACCCAGAATGCTTACAGGTGAGCAACATCTTTGCTAGATTTTACATCTAGTCAACAAATCTCTAGATTATTGATATTTAAATGATCTGACATGCTTTCTTTGTTTCTCCAGAGTGTAGCAGTCAGCTCAGGGACGAGTGATGGGGACTTTGAGAAACTAGGGGCCATTCTGGCTGCTGTACCTCAGATTCAGTACATATGTGTGGATGTGGCCAATGGCTACTCTGAACATTTTGTCAACTTTGTGAAAGACGTGAGGCAGAAGTTCCCTACGCACACTATCATGGTCAGTTACCTGTCAACAATTTATCAATGTTGTCTCAATAACAATCATCTTAATATTTTGAAATCCATTTGTGTTTTGTAGGCTGGCAATGTGGTCACAGGAGAGATGGTTGAGGAGCTGATTCTTGCTGGTGCTGACATTATCAAAGTGGGCATTGGACCAGGTGACGTCATCAGTCGTCTATCACCACAGTTTCAGATGGTGTTCCGATTCATATTACACCAGATTTACACATATGTTCGTGTGTGTAGGTTCTGTGTGCACCACTCGGATGAAGACCGGTGTGGGTTATCCTCAGCTGAGCGCAGTCATTGAGTGTGCTGACGCTGCACACGGCCTGGGTGGACACATTATATCTGTGAGACTCTTCTGTTTCAGAGCCAAGTTCTTACATTAACCCGATAAAGCCTTAATTACATTAACCTTATGAATTTCTATGGCATCTAATTTATCAACATGAAAAACCACATAGTCTACTACATACCTTCTGTCCTCTGATTGAAGTCCTTTTAGTATAATTCTAAAACGACCACCCCCAGGTTGTGTTATGAAGTAAACATAAGTATAAGGATAATATTGTTATTAATATTTTGAGATTAACATTTATTGGACTGAAGCAGCTTAAGTTTACTTGACTATCCATATGTCATGTTTTAGAAAAATCATGTTAAAATGTAAGTGTCTATTATGATAAAACAGGCTTTTCAGGAACATTTATTGTATTTATGTCAAAATCATTATTGTATTGCATTGCCTCCAAAAAAATTAAAACTACAGAGCTTTGATCATAAAACTAAGCATTTAAATATCATTTAAATATATCTAACTATTATTGTGAAATACAGAGTGACAGAGTTTTATGTAATGGATCTCTTATACTGTTATAAAATCTTATACTGTTAGCTATCAAAATTTAATTTTACTTTTTGTCCATATAAAAAAAAAAAACGCCCAATATCTAATATTGTGCTCCAAATTGTGTATTTTTGCTCAGTTTGGGCCTAAAATTAAATTGAGGTGTTTTTTTCCTCCTTGAGTGTGAGCTCCATGTTCTCACAATATTACATGGGCCATAAAAGCCTGATGTATTAAATATGGACAAAAGACAAATACTTTTTTTTTTTTTCGATTTTCTTTTATATTTTGTCTGAAGGTTCAATAAACTGGTCTGTTTTAAACAAATGTTCTGACATTATTTCAGGCTTTATAGAGTTAACAGTGAAGAGGAAGAGATCATGCTGCTTGTGGGCACAGAAGCTTTGATCATACATTTGTGGGACTCATCTGTTTTTCGTCTCGCTGTAGGATGGGGGATGCACCTGCCCAGGCGACGTCTCCAAAGCATTTGGTGAGTTTTGGTAGCACTGTATTATAATAATACCATAAAACAAGAAAGCAACACATCTTAGCCGCCACAAACATTGGATTCGGACATTACTTGTTGCCTTACTACCTGTGAAGGCCACATTTTTTTTAGATATTGGTCACAACCAGGGTCACATCAGGCTTGTGTTTGATTGGCCAAACTGTGTGACAGGGGCTGGAGCTGATTTTGTGATGCTGGGAGGAATGCTTGCTGGTCATTCTGAGAGTGGGGGCGAAATCATAGAGAAAAACGGCAAGAAGTACAAACTGTTCTACGGCATGAGCTCAGACACAGCCATGAAGAAGCATGCAGGAGGTGTAGCAGAGTACAGGTAAGCTCATGAGAGACGCTATCATGCTGGAGCTTGTGGATTATTTTATCTTACACAGATGTTGTTTGGTTAATAAGCAATCAAGTGACCTTTATTTATATAGCACATTATAAAATACAGATTGTTTCAAAGCAGCTTAATAATAATAGGAAAAAAATAACAGAATCAATGCTACACACTTCTCTAAATATGATTCAAGTTCTGCTGTAAAGACAATTAAAAGACAATAGCATCATTATTCATCTCAAGTCAGTTCCGGTGTCAGTGTCAGAAGTCAGGCCTAAATATTAAATCTAACGGCCAGTTTGATGTACAACTGCGAAGAGAGAGCAACTCTTAATATTGATTGTTATTTTTGTGTTTTCAGGGCATCGGAGGGTAAAACGGTTGAAGTGTCTTACAAAGGGCCTGTGGAGGTGACGTTGAGAGATGTGCTGGGTGGAGTTCGTTCCACCTGCACATACGTGGGTGCTGCTAAGCTGAAAGAGTTGAGTCGTCGTACCACCTTCATTAGGGTGACCCAACAGCTCAACACAGTGTTTGGTAATGATAATTAAGCCAGTCTAATCAGGTCCACATTGGGCCAAATTTGCCAAATCCATGCAAAGGTCATTTTATTCTCTCTGCAGTCAGATGCACACTTATGCATATTCACACAAACACACCTCACATCATCATTTAGCATTATAATGAGTATTTTTGGGCTCGCACATAAGCTTTTGAATTCAAAGGCTTTCCCTAGATCATTGGTCTCAAACTCAATTCCTGGAGGGCCACAGCTCTGCACAGTTTAGCTCCAACCCTAATCAAACACACCTGATCCAGCTAATCAAGCTCTTCAGGATCACAAGAAACTTCCTAGCAAGTGTGATTTGGAGCTGGTTGGAGCTAAACTGTGTAGAGCTGCGGCCCTCCAGGAATTGAGTTTGAGATCAATGCCCTAAATGCTGTATTAAGGCCTAAAGCAACTTTATGGCTTTTTTTTTTTTTTAATCACTATTTGAAAACATCTAATTTCGGAATTAACTGATGAGTTTTCAAGGACACTGTAATATCAACTTCTTACATTTTGTCTATTTTAGTCTTATACTACATTGTAGTAACCGATGAGAACATACATTTGATTTAACTTAATACACTGTACTGATGTGTATGTTTTGTGCATTTTGTGTTTTAGTTCATAGCCTTAAAATCTTGAGTTTGTTCTCTTCATTTGTGTAAACAACCTCTGTTAGAGCCTTATATTTTATCCAGAAAATTTGGGCACTATTTTAGACTTTGGTCAGTTTTAGCTGAACACCTATGCCTAATGTCTTATATTTATATTATATACATTCTGATTTGTCATTCAGTTCGCTCGACCAACGCAGATCCTTGAAAGGATTATTAAAGTATTAGCGGTCTATTATACGATATGTTAAAGACCTCTGTTAGGAACAACCATCATATTTTTTAAAAAATAAATATATCTGAAGACCAAAGCAAGGGTATTTTTTTTAACCCTTTAATTGTTTCTCCTGTGTTTGTATGTAACAAATGCAGTGGTATTACACAATCCTTTGAAGTCTTAATTCATTCCTGTAAAAGTATTGGCATGATTTTATGCATTTAAGCTTGGTTTGATCATTAGACATACTGCATACTTTTCTACTTACCTCTTAATAATTTTTTTAAATTCAATTCACACTTTTCACATTCCATTACAGTTTGTGTCCACATTGTTTGTGATTTAAAGTTGCTGCTGGAGTAGATCTGAATGACTGTTGAAGAATTAATTTTTCCTCACTTATATAATTTGCTGAAAACCAGATGGTCCCTGTTGGCTTATAAGTAGATGGTTTAATTTGATCCATATTGATATTTATCTTTATTAAATGCTGTTAAATCAATTTTTATTCCTTATATTTCACTCCAATTCAAATTATTTCAGATGTTCAGTTGTTAACATCTCTGTATTGTATTGTGAAAATAAATCATTTAGGTAATCACTGAAGAATGACTTGTGTTGTTTGCTTTGTAGGTACATAACGTTTAATATTTTTGGCAAAAGAAAATATTTGTATACAATTTGAATACAGGTAATTGTCTTTATGTCTATAAAGCCTTTGATCTGTTTGTCAAGGTCAGTGTAAACATGCTGCCACCCCTTTTTTAATTATGTTTAAGATTGATGAGATACACATCAGATACATATAATTCTGAAGATTTTCCTGATTTCCTCTCACAGATTGCTTCTTACTGAGAACATTTACCCACGACTGGTTCTGTTTTCACTGAAGTCAGGGAGAAGTCTCAAAATGAAAGCATGTTACCACACAATACATTAGAATATAGTCAGTTACAACATAATTGCATGGGAGGGGTTACGATGTCACATCTCGTAAAAAAAAAAAAAAAAAATTGACGTGTGTACAATGAGGAACAGGTGACAATATACGCTCTCCTTCCTCCTGCATTACACCACAGCTGCACTGAGAACACACAAGAAACCACACGAACCTAGAGGTGAGGAAACATCTCATTTGTTAGTAAGATTTATTTCTTTGTAAGTGTTTGTTTGACTGGTGCATCACCCTTGCATTTTTATTATGGTTTCTGCTCATGTATGAGCAATTGTACTAAGGCTATTAGTTTGAAAGACACTTTCAAACTTCATTTGTATCTTCATGCAAATCTTTATTGTAATATCAATTAAAGTGTATGTTGAATTTTACATCCTATATCACAACCGGTTTGACAGGTTCAATTTGTTTAAAAAGGAGGTGCAAGTAGAGATATTGTGTATGTATGTATGCTTTGTGAAATCATTTTGTTTTTTCCTTTCACCAGCGATGGCTTCTTCCATCAGTTCCCAGGTTGAACAGTGCTTGTGTTCAATCTGTCAGGATTTCTTCACTGACCCAGTAACCATTCCATGTGGAGACATCTTCTGCATGGTATGTATCACTCAACACTGGGACAGCAGCATGGGGACTCAGTGTCCCCTTTGCAAGAAGAACTTTCACTTGAGACCAGATCTTGGCATCAATAGAGAGTTCAGAGAGCTCATTGAAGGACTGAAGAGGGGGGAAAGTCCAGTCCAACCTGGTGCAGTGCCATGCGATGCCTGTACAAAAATAAAGAGAGGAGCTTTGAAGTCTTGCCTGCATTGTGAAGGATCTTTCTGTAAAATTCACCTAGAGCCTCATAACACCGTAGCAAAATTGAAGAAACACAAACTTATCAACCCTGTGGAGAATCTGGAGGATTATATATGCCCAAAACATGAGAGGCCGCTGGAGCTTTTCTGCAAAGATGATCAGAAGTGTGTGTGCCTGTCGTGTACGACGAAAGACCACAAAACCCACAACACTGTTCCTGTAGAGGAGGAGAGTGAAGAACGGAAGGTAAGAGATGGTTAATCTACATCCGTGTGCTTGAATGGCTTTCAAACTTTGCCTTAAAGAAAGTTTCATTTCTGTCCACAGTCTCAGTTAGGGAGAAGACAAGCCGAGGTTAATTTGATGATTCAGAGCAGAATGAAGAAAATTGAAGAAATCAAATGCTCGGTACAGCTCAGCAAGGTTAGTCTTCTTGTAAGTTCATTGCAAAGTTTTATTTAATGTGGTCAGAACACAATATTGATTGATCCAATCAATATTGATTGATCAAGGTATACAGTTTAGCAGTTCATTGCATTCATTATTTATACCTGATCTCCACTGGCTCCTACACTGTAAAAAATGATCGTGATTTTAACGGTAAAAACTGTGAAAATGCTACAGTAAAAACCTGTTAAATGGTTAACGGTAAGTTCCTGTAAAATTCACAGGGAAAAACCATAAACTGACGTTCCCAGAATTCCCTGCGTTGCATTTCAAATTCTGTTTGAATTTGACGTTTTTTCTTTGAAATAACTATGTTTCTTCTTAGTTTTTTTCTTATCAGTTATGTTTATTAGGGTTGTATGTTACATCTAATGTTGTTAAATTAATGTTTATAGCATATTTCAGTTTAATGAGTCTCACCATGATGGTGTTTAGTGCTTGTGTGAATGACACTATGCACCTTCTATATATGCTATTATTTAAAAGCTGCTTGGTTCTTGGGCTTTGGTTCATCATGTGACTTTCTCATCACCACCTGCATTTGGTGGTTATCAGTGTATTTCAAAGGTACAAAACAGATTTCAGTACTTTAATAGGTTGGTATATTAACATTATATCGGTTAAAGAAATTATGGTATTTAACTGTAAATTTAAGTTAAAACCATAAAACCTAAAACGTTGTTACCGTATTTTTTACGGTAGAATTACGGCAACCACAGCTGCCAGGTTTTTACTGTAAATTTCACGGAATTTTTTTTACAGTGTAGTTGCGGCCAGAATCAGATTTAAGGTTTTGATGCTGGCTTTCAAAACTGCCACTGGAACAGCACATCCCTACCTCAAACCTACAAGTCAGCTCAGGTCACTGTGTGAGCAACGCCTTGTTGTTCCTTCACAGTGAGGCAAAAAGTCACTGTCCAGCACCTTCACTCTCTCTGTTCCTCTCTGCAATGGTATGAGCTGCCAACCTCCACCCAAACTGCTGAGACCATCACATCTTTCAAAAAGATAGACCTCTTCCACAAACACTTAGCCACTCTATGCTCTTAATCCAATGCACTTAAACACACTCACACCCCACAAAAAAAATCTTCTCTGCATTTCACCACTTCTCTGGTTTGGATCCAAAACTAGTTAACCTGTAATAAACCTCTTTTGTGAGCTGCTTTGGATAAAAATGGCTGCTTAAATGCATAAATGTAAATTTGGTTGCCATATATTAAGACTGACTATACATTATCTTTTACTTAGCAAAGCTCAGAAAAAGAAAAAGTAGACATTGTCGAGCTGTTCACTGATCTGATGGACTCCATTGAGAGATGTCAGGATGAGCTGCTGGAGGTGATGGAACAGAAGCAGAAAGCAGCAGAGAATCAGGCCGAGGAGCTGATTAAAGAGCTGGAGCATGAGATCGTTGAACTCAAGAGGAGAAACAGTGAGCTGGAGCAGCTCTCATACACTGAAGATCACCTGCACCTCCTGCAGGTCAGTGTCTCTCTCTGCTCACATCACAGGACAACACTCAGCATGCTGAGGGATTTCTCTCTCTCTCTCTCTCTCTCTCTCTCTCACCGGCTGTAGATTTATCCATCCCTGTGCAGCCCTTTAGACACCAAGATCTGGGCTGGGATCAGTACTGACACACATCTGAGGGAGGATGCTGTGAGGAGAGCCTTGACAAAGCATCAAGAATTTCTCAATAGTGAAATGGTGAAGATTACAGGAACTGGTGAGCATTTCACTGTTATGTTCAGTATGAAAATAGCTTGTTTTTTTCTTAAACTTTTATTGTGACTACATTTAAATATAATTATTCTGTAAGCATTCAACACTGTTAAAAGCTAAGACTGGCACAGTTCTATAAATTATTTACATAACGTTTCAGAAAATACTCAAGTGTGTAAATTGCTTCCACAGAGCTAAAGAGGATTGAGAAGTTTACAGGTACGTCATCTATGTCATTTTCCTACATTCATACACAAGCATTTTCACATTTCTGTATATATTGTGGGCACTTTTAGTAGTTAAAACTCTTAAAACTCCCTTTTCTTACTACTTTAATTTGTCAAACAATGTCCAGCAGTTGATATACATACATGGTTCAAGTTTTTCTGAAGGTCATAAAAAAAAACCTCTACCATGGTATCTCAATTTCATAGCTAGCATTTTATGCTTAATAAATAATGCAATTTAATAATACTTTTAAACTTTTTACATCATTTGACAAAAATAATGAGTGATTGGAAATACACAAATTCTGCTCAAAGGTATATTTCTTCTCAAGGTCTTCAATGACACTGAAAAAAACTGCTATTTAAAAAAATAAATAGTAACAGTAATAGAAAACGTCATCATTTTAGTAACAAATAGTAATAGAAAACGTCATCATTTTAAATATATAATAATGGATATTCATATTTTAATAATGAAATTCTGGGACAAGTGCAAAACGGTAAATACATACATAAAGGGCATTTGAAAAGTAGCAAATATAAATGATAAACACAGGGCTAAACATTTCCATGACAATTTTAATGGGACAAATATAGAAAAAGTTGATGAAAGACCCATGTACTATTGTTGTATTGTTTATTCCATACAACATGTTTAAAAAGTCTGCTAATTACTGTATATGTTCTGATCTCTCTGTCAGTGAATGTGACTATGGATCCTGAAACAGCTCATCCCAAACTCTTCTTGTCTGAGGATGACAAACAAGCTGGATATGGAGAAACGCGGCAGATTGTCCTGGACAGTCCATGGAGATTTGACACATGTCCCAGTGTCCTGGGGAAGGAGGGATTCTCCTCTGGGAAATTTTATTTCGAGGTGCAGGTGAAAGGGAAAACTGAGTGGGATTTAGGTGTGGCGAGGGAGTATGTCAACAGGAAGGGAATAATTACGCTTAGTCCAAAGAATGGACTCTGGACTCTGTGGTTGAGGAATGGAAGTGAGTTTAAGGCCTGTGACTGTCTGTCTGTCTCTCTCTGTCTGAAAGTCAAGCCCCAGAAGGTGGGTGTTTATGTAGATTATGAGGAAGGTTTGGTCTCCTTTTATGATGTGGATTCCAGGTCTCATATCTACTCTTTCACTGGTCAGTCTTTCACTGAGAAACTCTATCCATATTTCAGCCCAGGCTTTACTTATGGAGATAAAAATTCAGCTCCACTGATTATTTCACCTGTCGGCAAAAATAAGTCTATTTTAGCCAGTTATAACCATTTGTAAAAAATAAAATAAATAAATGAATGAAGAATGATTGGCAGTGTAACAAATTATTATTTTTATTTTTTTGCTAGTAAGACTAATTTCTTTTCATATTAATGTTCCAATTATAATATCCTCAAATAAAGATGATCATTAAACTTACTGTTTTGTTGGAAATTTCTGATGTTTTGAATTTTTACAAAATATTTTAATGAGCCCCATGACTTAGCCTATGTTTTGCTGTAACAATATATTGTGTCGCAGTACATAAATTCAACAATATACTCATGGATAGCGACAATATATTGTGTATAGTTCACCCAAAAATGAAAGTTTAGACACATTTAATTTATATTTATATTTTTCTTCTCATATAAACCATTATCAAATAAGATACACCTGGAAGCTCAAATATGTGAGCTTCAATGTTTATTATATATATATATAATTTAATAAAATACAATATTTAAAACTTTTCCAATTAATTAAAAAAACTTTAAAATTAAAATATATATATAAAATTAAAATATTAAAATATTTTTAATAAAATACATATTTTAATTAAATGAATACTAAAATAACATTGATTGATGGTAAATATTGGCATTAGGAATACTGCAAATGACAACACAATAGAAAAAATAAGCAGAGGTTGAGGATCCTTTATTTAGTAGAGGAGTCAATGTCAACAACAACCACCACCAATTGTGTTGATGCGGTGTCCAACCGCTAGGTGTCAGGTCAAAATTTTACTCTATGTAGGCTACCAGTAGGCTGAAAAGTTTGGCTAGCCGCGGTCACACTAGACCAGGGGTCGGCTACCCGCGGCTCTTTCATCCCTCTGCTGTGGCTCCCTGTAGAGTAGGTGTACAATACACGTGGGAGGCCGACTTTTAATAAAACCTAAACTCTTCCCCTGCACTTTTTCTCGGTCAAGTGTGTTAAAGTAGAGGTTTTCAAGGGTCAATGTGAATAAATCTAGATTTAAATTAAAAGAGAAAAGATAGTCACGTCGTTCTGGATACGTTTTATTCGTTTCCAAAACAATGTGAATATCACGGAGCGCTGAACACTCTCATGAGCTGTATGTTTCATTCATACTCGAAGCCAGAGGGCGCAGAAAGTCCAAAACGGACTCATATGAGAAGTAATAACTTTTGACGTGACAGTAAAGCCCTAATATGGACAAAGGCATCCCGCTATTGCTGTAGCTAAGCTGAATAACAAGCATAAACCTTAACTGATGAAACTTGAAGACGATATGGTTTGTGTGTGTTTTTCAAGTCTTCTCCAGGTAATAAATATGAATGATACAGTAGTAATTGACAGAATTAATTACAGTACAGAAGCTATAAAATATATTTTCTGCCTTATTCTGTGATAAAAATGGAAAAAGTGTTTGTTGTATATATACTGATTATACATTCCATAAAATTATCCTTAGTAAAATATATATCAGAAATATTATAGAAGACAAATTATTGGTTATTGTCCAGCAGTGTATTTTATTTCTTAGCCAATTAAAAGTAAGGGATAAGAAAAGTTTTTTTGTCAATTATAAATACATAAGTATATTTGACATAAATACAGTTGGCATTTCTGTCCCCCTCACTTCTGAAATGATTACTACTCTCCTGCCCTGTAACATAACTGAACATAAAACTTTAGCTATATGCCGTGTTATCTTTATTTGGGGATCAAATATTTTGTGGCTCCACGTGAATTTTATTCGGTGGGAAAGGAGCCAAAATGGCTCTTTTGACGCTGAAGGTTGCAGACCCCTGCACTAGACTTTGAGCAAAGACCATATAAAATACAATAAAATTTGGTTTAGAAGCTGTCACTTTAGACTTGTGAATATGACTTTTTCCAAGCAAGCACAAAGTTTTAACAGCATCATTTAAAATAGCAGAGCCAGTGCATGTCACAAACAGAAACAGGACCATTTCTTTCGTAATATCAGTGAGGTTATTAAAGGATGTAAAAATCTAAATTGAAATCTCAGTCCAAACTCATACTGTGAAGGGACAGCTAAAGAACAAATGAAGCACTGATTCATTTTTAGATCCACAAAAAGACATTCTGGGTGAATATCCATAAACCTAGGTCCTGCCTAGATAAAAAATAACTTACAGGGGTAAAAAAAATTGTGAAGAATTTTTAGTATGGATTTCTTTAACCTTCTTTGGTATTACAAAATTAATATGAACAGACCATGTTACACAAAGATAAGGAAGGATAATTCTGTTTCCATGAAGACAATGCTTTAGGGGCAATACTGTGCTCCTAGAGAGGAATGTTCTTCTGATATGAATATTACTGCATTTTTATCTCACAAATCAACACTACCTATCACTAAATCGCGAGAGCGATTAATGAGCATATGGAACCATCGGCTCTCTAAAAACGCTCTCGCGGTACTTGATGTCACCAATCCATCTGTGCAGCGCCGCTTCAGGTCGAAAACAATGGAAAGAAAGGGAACGAAAAGTCCAGTGACCACTCTCATCAGAAAGTTAAACTGTTGTTTTTTTACAGTCTATGGTTGGAACGAGTTCAGCAGACATTTTCTCTCTTGCTTATTATTATAGAAGCAGGTAGGTTTATTCGGACAGATACTCGCTGGTATGTGATTAAAGATGAATTTTTCTGAACAGTGAATTATTGTTAATATTAATTTAAATGCCTTAATTGATAATGAATTAGTTCGGTATTCTGCTTGGTAATCAGCTGTAACTCAAGGCTAATATTGTGGAACCCTTGTTCCGGTTGTTCTGTTTTTGTTGGAGACATCCAGTGGTTTCGGCCACTAACATTGTTTGCATATTCAGAATGAATTTTGTTTATATTTCTTCCAGGACAATTCTACCTTCTCAGACAGTGCCAGAACGTATTGGGTGCAAAAATTTACAGAACAACCGTCTTCCGTTTGATTAACCTATGCTAGACTAACTGTATCTAAATCTCAGCTGAAATCGAATTGATATGTCATTTATGTACGTTACTTGTCTTATTTGTCTGTTATTCTTGTAAAAGAGATTTATTCATTCACTTGTTGCTTTAAATAATTTTTATATTACATTTACATTACATTTATGCATTTAGCAGACGCTTTTATCCAAAGCGACTTACAGTCAGGTCCATAAATATTGGGACATCGACACAATTCTAACATTTTTGGCTCTATACACCACCACAATGGATTTCAAATGAAACGAACAAGATGTGCTTTAACTGCAGACTGTCAGCTTTAATTTGAGGGTATTTAACAGTTTGCATATGTGCCTCCCACTTGTTAAGGGACCAAAAGTAATGGGACAATTGGCTTCTCAGCTGTTCCATGGCCAGGTGTGTGTTATTC
>JAFVLL020042647.1:0-19548 GCA_021397915.2 Tor tambroides | reverse complement strand
GAGACGTACGACAAGCTTTTAGGATCATTTATAGTCGCAATAAAACGTCAGTTATAAGAGATGAGGAGAGTGCATGTCTGATTTCGAGATGGGACAGCTTTTGGACGCAGAACGACACCGCAATGTCCTTTTCCCGGTCCTCACAAACTCAAGAGCAAAGCCGTCCGAAACGAGGGGAGATGTTGAAGAAAGGATGAGGCTGCTAATCAGACAATAGGATTTAAGAGCTTTTAAAGTGAGTGGGTTGGAGGCAACAGTTGAGTCGCGCTCCGTCCACGGCGAGGGGCCTCCTGGCACTCATAAATAAACCTGGGAGATTAGGAGATTGGCTGGGGGTGGGTATGGTTCTGGGGGTTCGGTGGCAGAAGTTTCCATCTCTCTTGCGGCAGGTCACGGTTGCCACGGAGACCATGAGCCATGCTGGCCAATTAAGTCCAGAGCCAGCGGTGCAGGTGGTTTGGTGGTGGCGGTAAGGGGCATCGAGAGCAAGGCTTTGTGTGTTTGTATCTTTATGAATACAGGAGAGCACAGAACACACTCCACACTGAAGCAGCACCTTTAGTGCCGAAATATAAGCCACTCTGGGAGTGGAAGGATGAGGAGAGACAGTGTAATTACCAAACAGCAATACACCACTGTCTTTGAGATGAAGAGACAGGTGCGGGTGCTCCGAGTGTGTGTGTGTGTGTGTGTGTGTGTGTGTGTGTGTTTGTGTTTCCAAAACAACCTACATCACATCATGCACTATCAACGGATATAAATTATATAATAATATAAAAGGAATCAATTTATCATCTATCTATCTATCTATCTATCTACTTATCTATCTCTTCATTCATCTATCCATCGTACATCTGTTCATCCATCTATTTATCTACCCATCTATCTCTCATCATCCATCCTACCATCTTACTATTCATGTATCTTTCCATCTATCTCTCCATCATTCGTCCATCTGTCTATCGATTTATCTTCCTATCTCTTTATCCATCCACCATCCATCTACTCGTCTATCTCTTCATTCATCCATCCATCTTACATCTGTTCATCCATCTATTTATCTACCCATCTATCTCTCCATCATGCATCCATCTCTCTATCCATTTATCTCTTTGTCGATCCACCATCCATCCATCCATTTATCTACTCGTCTACCTCTTCATTCATCCATCCATTGTACATCTGTTCATCCATCTATTTATCTACCCATCTATCTCTCCATCATCCATCCATCCATTCATCCATCCACCTCTTCATCCCTCCCTGCATCCATCCATCCTGCCATCTAACTATCCGTCTATCTTTCTATCTATCTGTTCAGCCATCAATCCATCATCCATTTACCTGTCTATTTCTCCATCTATTTCTCTATCCATCATCCATTCATCCATCCATCCATCCATCCTGCTGTCTAACCATCTATCTCTCTATTCTGTTCATTTATGTATTCATTCATCTCTCCATGTTGCCATCTATTCATCATCCACCCCCCATCTGTCCATCCACCCATCCATCTAACTATCATCTATCTCTCCATTCATCCATCCATAAATTTATCTACCCATCTATCTCTTCATCTTTCCATCAATCCTGCCATTTACCTGTCTATTTCTCCATCTATGTATCTTTATATCCATCATCAATTCATCCATCCATCCTGCTATCTAAGTATCTGTATCTCTATATTCTATCTGTGTATTCATCCATCTGTTCATGTTTCCACCCATCCATCCATCTAGTCCATCTCTCCATCCATCTCTCCATCCATCCATCCATCCATCCATCCACATATCTACCTATTCACCTATCTATCCATCTATCTATCATCTATCTCTCCATCCATCCATCTAAATCTCCATCTGTCTGTTCATCTATTCAGGTAAAAATGCTCAGAACAAAAGTGTAAATCAAGCAAGCCAGCAAGCCAAGACAACAAGAACCACACAGGACAACAAACAAAAATCCAAACTCTAATCCTTAATCTCAAACCCCCCTCAAGTAACCTCAAAACAAAGGAATCAGATCAGATTTGCTTGTCAGCTTTCCAGAATGCGTTAGGTAGGAAGCTGAATAGATAGCAGGGGTGGCTGCTGGCTTTCGGCAAGCTAATAAGCCTAAGCTATTTAAAATGAGAGTAATCCAGTTAGTGTGGGTAAAGGGCTAATGTCCAGCTAACTGTATTAGAGGCAAAACTGGTTTAGTCTGCCATATCTGGCCAAGCTCAACCTGCCATCCTCCGCATTGTCTGCAAAGAGCGATGATGAATGCAAGACCTCGTTGCAGCGTAATTCCTGCAGCTGATTGGTGGGTCGGGAGCGTTCGATCATGAGGCGTGACCGCACACCTGTGACATACTGAGGGCTGCGTCAATATATACAGAGGGATGACATTCAGCAGTATTCAATTAGAGAAATGCACAGAATACGCATATGCAGTACCACAACATCACAAATCATGTGCCCGGCCAATTGTAGCTGCAGGCTGGCCTGAATGATTATGTGGTATAAATGGGGGCTGTTAAGTCTATTGGGCCCAGGAGGTTTTATTCTAAATCTAATAATGGAAACGTGGAAGTGGAAAAGGGTGGAATATTTCTGAGAGGTTATGAGGGCAAGCATGAGACCGTGGGCGCCATGCAAAAAACCTCCATGTTTCACAGAAATCTAGATACAGATCTATGAGGGAAAAAAGCAGGGTGACATTGTCAAAATAGGTTTTCATGCTCTGTAATTACTCAACATATGCGTCTAAGAAGGTCAACAATAGCACGCTAATTAACATGTAACCCAACCTGAGAAAAGTGTAATTGCGTCCATAGAGCGGAAGAGAGGTAGAGAGAACAACTTGGAGGTTAGTACATGAGGCTGGGCCCCGCGGGGCCCCAATCAGCACGAGTTTCTTTTAACATGTTAAAAAAATATTGTTCCGCTTTCCAACAAAGGCCACCCAGCAGATAAGGATAAACAAAGGTTTCCCTATATGAATAATCACCAAAGTGGGTGAAAAGAACCAGATCATGACTTAAGTGCTTAATTAACGTGCTTAATGTTAAATCATTTCCAGTTTACTTTTTTCTTAAAGGTTTAGTTTTACACATCAGAATTACATTTGTCTTGATCTCCGAGTATCTCTGAATGTGTCTATTATTACTCTCCGGCTCATTTAACATGAGAATGTGTATGCGAACAATAAACGACAGAGAACAAGGGGGAAGGCTAATGGGATAGACAGAGAGACAGAGAGAGAGAGAGAACAATAGATGCAGATGCATCCCTGACCACAAGATGGAGCCCCCAGGCTTCTCTCCACCATTGAACCAACCAATCAATAAATTAATCTCTGGTGGAGAGATGTAGGAGGCTGTATGGTGCCTTGGAAGCCTCCACCTTTACCCACAAGCTTAGACGTGACCACATTAACACACTGAAGGTTCAGCCAGACAGTGGCAGCTGGTATCTGCAGGGAGAGACGCTGGGACTGTTTTCCTAACCACAGAAGCTGGGAAAAACCAGGATATGCAGCACTGGCTTCTACAGACGGGGAAAAAATACTGATGCAATGATTATAATTCTGTCTGATACCAACAGGTCGATAATTAATTTCATGTTATCGTCAATAAACAATAAATAAATGAGGTAACAATTTAACTTAGGGTCCAATTCTCAGTGTTAACTAGTGCATGCATATTACTAGCATATTGGCTGTTTATTAGTACTTATAAAGCACATATTAATGCCTAATTCTGCATGACCATATTTTAGATCCTTAAATTCTACTAAACTTAACAACAAACTTACTAACTATCAATAATCAGCAAATTAGGAGTTTACTGAGGCAAAGTCATAGTTAATAGTTAAACAATAGTGAGAATTGGACCTTAAAATAAAGTGTGACCATAACTGATAATAAAATACAATACTATTTTGTGTAAATAAGTAACTGTAAAAAGAAAACACTAAAAGCTTTTTAAATGCTACAAGTGAATTTAAGCATCAGAACATTAGAATGCAACATAAAGATTGTGTTATTAAATGATCAGGGTTTGGCCACACTTAATTTAAGGTCCAATTCTCGTCATTAACAAATCTTTAACTATGACTTTTGCCTCAAACTCAGGTAAGGTAGTTGTTAAGTTTAGGTATTGGGTAGGATTAGGGATGTAGAATATGGTCATGCAGAATATGTGCTTTATGACTACTAATAAACAGCCAATAATAGTCATGCTAATAAGCAACTAGATACCAGTGAGAATTGGTCCCTATACTAAAGTGTTACCCAGGATTGTCAAATATTAACTTAAAGTGATCAGAAGAGGATGGCAAAGGTCAACAGAGGAAAGAAGCATAAACGATGCAATACTCAATACTGATAAATAAGTAAATATAATAACTAAAAATTGAATATGCTGTACGGCAATAACCAATATGGTAGTGATATATTGTGCTTCCCTTTAGCAAAAAATGTGTTAATGTGGAACAAACAAATGAAAACACTTTTCTAAATAGAAATTTCTGCATGGGAAACGACCAAACTGACATGAAATCAACTAAAGAGACGGATGATTATGCAGATGCTGCAGTTCAAAGGGAGCTGTAGTTTTATACAGTATTTACATTCTGTTACTCAACTGTCTGTGCTTCATTTGTCCTGGCAGTGGAGGATAAGCATAAAGCGTTCCCTCTCATTTTCCCACCAATTTGCCGATAAACAAAGACCCAGCGCTCTGTTCACTATCGGCCACTAAAAACAAGAAACCAGCAGGGGTGAGCAGATTGCTGCCCACCTACACAGTGGTGTCTTTAGCACGGGCTGCCCATGTGAGACGCCACGGGCCATTATGAGACACAGGCATTTCATAAAAGAACCAACCCGCCACTGGAAGAACTCTCATTTGATTCACAGCAGGACAAATGCGCATTGGGAGAATGGGTGACAGAAATGGCTTTTGTCAATAGCGTTGTCATTATGGAGACAGTGAGCTGCCTCAGTCGCCGGCCACTGTGTGTAAACTGCTTCCTGAGATTAGTGTCGAAACTCTGTTTATCCGACTTCCTAATCAAATCAGCCACGCTGCCACATGCCGGCCAGCCTTTTTGTAGCTGGATGTTCTGTGACACCAAACATCTCTACCATGGCCCGATGCCACCTCACTCACCCCCATCAAATTCACTCCCTGCCACTGACTATTTGGGCTTCAAATATGGCTCTATGAATTGTACACATTTTATATATGAAATAATGACAAGTGAAAATATTAAAAATTAAATAAAAAAAAATCTAAAATATATATATATCTATTACAATATTTTCAAATAAATAAATACATAAATAAATAAAATAAAATTAATCCACTAAAACAGGCCTAGATGAATAAAAATAAGAAAAAATAAGAAAAGGTAAACTTCAATTATTTATTGTACATTTAAATTATAAATGTACACTAAAACATGAATAAAAACAAAATTATGTAGAAAATGTAACAGTGTATGGTTTTATTTATTTTTTATTAGACTAACCGAGACTTGTCACATACATATTATTGCTCTTAGTTTTGGTTTTGATTGCTTCTATTGTCCTCATTTGTAAGTCGCTTTGAATAAAAGCGTCTACTAAATGTAAATGTAAATATTCTGTCAAAAATAACCACATAGTTAAAAAAGCAGCAGTTTGATTAACACATGGAACAAACGTACAATAAAGGTTTTGCTAGACCCTTTCCCTCATTGGGACAACTTTTTACCCCTGAAGGGTGCACATTAGTACCTAATATGTACTAAAATACACCTTTTAGGGGTAGATAACACACCAAAGTGTATCTTTGAGGGTGCCGTATCAGTGGAAATTACTGTGCTGCCCACATTCCCTCTGCTGTAACTACCCCCTAATTTAGCTAAAACACCTTCTGCATAAACACAACATTTCCTGCGCTGCCAGCCTGGCTTCCTCTTTTACCGGCTGTTAGCTCTTGTCTTTCCAGTCCTGGAGATATGCTATCATCCGTCGCTCATTGGCAATTGTTTGTTTTCTAAGCGTCACTCAAGGGCCAGCGCTATCGCTTTTCAGTGCTACACATTCCAATAATAACCGGCGGGCTTCGGTTTCTGTCTCTCTGCGAGCCAAGAATGTGAAGTCTAAAGGATGGTTAGATCCTACCCACGAGTCTTCCAGCTGCTAAACGTATAAACCGTAAGAAATTACACATGAAACCTTGGTCCCTTTAGCGCTGATCAAATATAAGGCCATGCGATGATTATTTCCCTTGTGAATCTTGAACTTCAGCCAGAGCCTCAGACGGTGAGGCCCAGTTCCTCTCGTCCTCCTTCCATTACAGCCCTGATGAGCAAGAAATTGAGCTCTAATCATTCAGAGAAAAATAAATGGTCATTTAGAGTTGAAAAACAACCGATGAAAACTCTTTGTTTCATGCTTTGGAAAGTAGAAATCGTTGGACTATAAACTAATCATGAAGCTAAGAACGCTTTGTTGTGCCTGCTGGGAATATGCTGGCACAATGAGGTCATGTGCAGCCAAAAATGGCCTTGCCCACACAGCCTGTGCCCTTCCATCCACGGCGGCTGGTTAATATGACATCTGACTGCGGTGGTTTATTTTTCCCCATTATCCGGTTTGATCAGTGTGTGTGGCTCCCAAGGGCCGTAAGTCAAGCCCCCCTGTGGAATGTTCCATAGATGGTGTGCAAAAGGAGACGTAGAGAATTAGGAGTACGGTAGCGCTGACTATGACGGGGACTTTTATTATGAAAGTACGGTGCGTTCAAGCGATAGGAAGTGAAGCAACATAAAAGGAACGACCGCATATGGCATCAGCTGCAGCAGATATCAGTTCGTCAGTGACACGAACGCTGAGGGAGGCGAATAGCATCGATTCCCAGCCACAGATCGAGTGTATATTGTGCTTTGTGCGTCTCATAAGAGTGAGTAAGGATTCTACTATCGCGTTCGCTGATCTATGCTCATTGTCATATGGTGTGACGCAGTTATCAGCCGTGTAATGTTACGTGACGACACTTAGCCATCCTTGCTCAACTGAATGCCATTCTACAGTGTTTATAGATATGTTTAGGATGATATAACCTGTTATGTTGATTGGTAATTCCAGTAAATGTTAAAATATGTTTATGTGAGGGGAGGAGTCAATAGTCGTGTATTAATGCTGTGATATATGTTTACTTATATTAGAGTGCTGCCGCTTGTCTGTTACAGGCAAACCACACACACGCCCCAAATACCAGCACAATTCATCTATCACTCTCATCTGATCAAGATACCGCACAGCTAATCTGAAGTCAGGACATTACTCCAAAGAGCTTAAACTGACTGTTCACTTTCCTGAACTAATTTGATCCCTCTGGATTCAACCTCTGGAGGCCCGATTGACCCACTGTTGCTGCCTTCACTGTAGCTGGAAGTTCTTGCGTATCCAAGTGGATTCACCTATTTGTCAAATTAAACCAGTTCAAGTTTATCACTTCCCTCTCTGTCGTGTTCTGACCGACACACCTGGTACACTGCTACTCCATTTTAAATCAGCCCTTATTATCCTTCAAGGTAGCCTTCGCTACAGATGGTGAATTTCACCTCTATAGAGGATGATCTCACTGATTATGACATCATGAAGGCAGGTTGATTTATTAAGGGCTGCTGATGAGGCCGTATTTAAATAAACATCACCATCCCTTCCAGAGTTAAAGATATGGTTCCCCCGAGGGCCTACACATGGGCTGGCTGGGGGGGTTTGGGGTTAAGGAGGAAGTCGAGTCGATTCGTTTGAGTCGATGACTTTAACACTTTGCCCCCGTTCGAACTTATGCGCCCCGTGACAATCTCGACCAGGTGGGCTGGGATACTCTGAAATGGCCTATGCAGATTACTGTAAGAACAACAGCCTGTGGTGGTGTTAAACCTCTGCTAAATAGCTTGTCTACCCTTGTTAACACCCGAGCCCGGGCTGAAATTGAGTTCAGCTGTGGCGTGGCATTACTGAGCATTTTATGTGCTGGATCATAAATCAGGGCCCCTCACGCTGGCTGCAGCCCCTCAGGCCACATTTCCACCTTCCTTGGACCCCATTAGCTCCTACATATTCCGCTTTCCGCGACGGACCGCAGGAACGCCACAACAAGTGTCCCTCAAGCCGCCACATTCACGCAGCCCACCTCGGACTGCATTTTATAGCGGTTCCATCTGGTCATGCTGTGGGTGCTTCTGTGCTTTGACCGCTACGAGCATGAGCTTTTATATAAGCTTTCTCATGGTGAGCGAATATGGGAATTAAGTTAATCATAGCTTCGGGGCCAGACATATACAGAGGTGGGAGCAAGGGCCAGTGATTACACCGCTCAGGGAATTGAGCTGCGAGCGCTGAGGGAACGGACTTGCTCACCTGCAATCGAGCTGCAGAAGGCCGCTATTGTATTTGAATAATGAACCTGAGGGTAATATGGTGTGTTTGTGAAGGTGTGTGTGTGTGTGTGTGGATAAATAATGACAGAGGTGGGAGGAGCGTTTGTATGTGTGCATAATGAAAGGGCAGAGGGAATACGTGAGCATGTGTGTGCGTGTGCATTAGGGTGAATGGCATATGCTTGTGTTTTTATTCAGGGAAACACAAGCGTGAGATCAAAGACCAGGTTTAATGAGAAGTGTTTGTGCAATGTCTGTTAAATTTAAAAGGTTGTTATCATGAATAAAAAGATGAAGACAAAAAAGTGAGAAAAATATTGTCTATATAATAAAAATATTTAAAAACTGTAAAATGTACATTAAAATACAAACTAAAACCTATAAATAAATGACAAAAAATTTTTATTTATTTATTTGATATTAATTTTAATTGTTATTTTAATTTTGATTTTAATATCAATTTTAAATTCCCTCCCCCCAACAATGCTGGGTCATATTTAATTAACCTCCTGACTTTAAAATATATAAGGTAATGTATATTCAAACAAAACTAAACAAAACAAAACAACAAAACAATAAACGAGAGGCAGTCTGATTGACCCAAACTCACAGTTCACTTTGATGAAGTCATGTGGCATCATATGAGTCAAAATTATGAGACAAAAATTAAAATTAAAACTACAAATAAAAAAATTGAAACCAAAATGAGCAATTTTTCTAAATATAAACAAAATAAACAATTCAAATATAAACAAAATAACATTAAAATTGATATTCAAAACACAAAATTAAAAACAAAATGAGCTAGTAAAATACCCAAAGCTACAATATCCCTGGAACAGACAGAGCAAACTTGGGTAATGCAGCAGCTGGACAAATTAGACTTGCTCTCAGCACTCTTGGTGGCTAAAGTCAAAAGTCAAGGTTATCCATGATCACAACACCAGCATCCACCCTCCTGCTGTTTTCACAGGTCACAGGCTTTCTCTTCCAGCTGAAGACCTCTAGGGCCCCACCTGGCCATCCATAAACTTCCCTGCTATGTCAGACTAGTAACCCTCGAGTTTAACAACCCTTCCCTGACACAACTGCAATAATCATTCCTTTCTTCATGTGTCTGAACTTAAATTTCCCAATTATACATGTCATCAAATGGCTCACAGGCTCCAACACACGAGCTGTGGTGCTCATGCAGGCAATGTGAGCCCTTGATCGCATTCCCACCGCTCCTCATCATTGCTTCCTGTCTTTTCTCTACTACTACAGTCAATGACAATGATGAAAGAGCCAAAAATGTTTGGCTGAGCACATGACAACAGATCTGCTCTCTCTACAACAGCATTAATTTACATACAGTATGTGCCACGCTGAGTATGATCATAAGCCAGTTCCTAAGACTTTACAAGTTTTCTGTGGTGTACAAGTACAGTGATTTTAGTGCGTCTAGACATTTCTCTGAATCTCCATTGAGGCAGTGGGACAAGCCTCCTCAGTACTGCCTCTAGGGCCTGGTGCCCTTTGCCAGATGGCTTTGCAGAGTTTTGCTAACAAAGTCATTAAAACGCCTCATTTAATTTAAATTTCATTCAAGACAAATCTTCCAGCAGTCCAAACCTCGCACACATACAACTGCCCACACACCCCCATTCAATCTGAGACGACTAATCGCTTAAGAGTGGACCCTTGCAGAGTCCCTGGAATCGGTATTGCCGTCTTGGTCCTTTTTGGAAGCCAAACAGGGATCTGTTTGCACTTAGAGAAATGACAGACAGACAGAAACCAGAGCGTACCCATGTCTGATGACCAAAGTGAAAAAGAGAGGGGGGCTTTCTCCCTCTGTCCCCCCCTTAACCACATCCCTGCAAGCTCATGTCAATTTCAGCCAAGAGGACTTCTCGCCGCTTGACCAATTCCCCCAAACCCTGCCGCTCAGTAGCTACCGTACTCGTGCAAAATAAAGAGAGGACCCATTTACTTGTGACGAAACATGAACTCTAATATGAGTCAACCGTCCCTTCCCTTGATCTGAGTGACTGATGAATGTAATTAAATCAATCGACTGGAAGTTCTTCCTGTTCTTAAATTGCAAGCCTCAAAAACAACACTATTTTCGAACGCTTTCATCAAGACCACCAACAAAACAATAAATAGTTAACGCTGGGCAAAGTTTTTAATCATATTGTCACATCAGTGAAGTTATGCAATTAAAAACAAGAGCTTGCATAAAACCCCATTGTCTGGTTTGCACTTACACAACTCTTTGGGGTTATGATGAGTTACTTGGTATTTCATTAATAAAAGAATGAATGATGTGTGTCACCACTTTTTTGTTTGTTTAGTATTATTACTGTATTTAATATGTAGTTAAGGCCAATTATTGGATTGCATTTATGCAAATGTACCTCGTTATTTGGCAATGAAATTGCATTTCTTTTCCCAAAAATACTTTCCTTAGAAGTGGTAAAAGATTCATTAAGGAACTGAAATCATTAAGAGGAATTCAGAACGTTTAATTTCTTTATGATTCCTACCCCTACCTAAGAATATCCTGTAAACATCTATATCATGTAGCAAATGAAAAAAATAAAAATAAAAAAGCCCAGAAGAGTGTTAATGCAAAGCAAGGTAGTGGCACGCTATAGCGCCATTTCAAGAACATCATCTCTGGATGTGACACTCTCACAACCAGAAACATAATCAGGAAGTTTGCTTTAGTCAGGCAATAGCGTTCTGGCTGGTTTTGTCTTTGTAGTGCTCTCACACCACAAAATTTGTTAAGAACACTTTCCAGCAAGTTAACTGTGGCAGATTTGAAACAGACACCGAGACCTTGAGATCCTCTTTTCGATTGTCTCCTAAAGGATCCCAGTGCTCCACCCAGAAAAATATGAGTCTGTTTTTAATTTCAGATACTCATGTGTTCAAGCCATTCAATTTAGGAAAGGCGAAGCAGCTGACGCTTATAAATAAAAGAACAAAACTTAGAGTTGATATAATTTTTATAGAGCATCTCGTTTTCCTTCGAGTCCTTTTCAGTTCTCATTTTTAATTCACATGCATAAATACGTTTGTTTTTGTTGTTTTTTTTATGGCCGCGCTAACCGTCAGCTGGAGGATCTGATTCACCAGCGGTAATTGAACTGATGATATAAATAAACTCTCCAGGTCTGCTCTCTTCCCTCCCGGTTGGTGCCTTATTGCTGCCGAGCCATCCTGCGCATAAGCGCATGTGGGATTTTGTTTGGCAGCCAATAATTACAATATCAGCTGCTTAACTCTGCGGTAATTGAGGTCGCAGGATCATTTAACTCCGCTCCCACTTGGCGGCAGGATTGGGCCAGAGGCATCATTTTTCAAACACCTTTGAAATGATAATGAATCGCGCAAGACGTATGGTGGGATTATGCGCTGCGGTGGTTCATTGATGTGGTCAACGAGAGAGATCGTTTTCTTGTTGCTGGAGACAAACAGTAATGCATAAGCCTGCCCAAACATCAATGCTAACCATTAGGACTTACACGAATCATAATAGTCCAAAATGACTCTTGTTTTTCCCTCAGAAGACTGGACATATTTATAGGAAATTACAGGCTAGCTGGCTAATAAATCTGTGAGGTAAGCATAGGAAAAGACACATTCTCTTGTTTGAGCTAAAGCCGCATGGCTGGTATAATGAAGCTGATCCATGTAAGTTGCGCCATGTCGCCTCTAGGCCATGTGTTCCTCATCACCAGTGGATAAAACTCTTATGGGAACAATAGGTGCTGTTTAAACTGCAATCTATTGGGTTACTAACCCTCGGTTTTGCTAGCTCTTTTATCTCAGTCTGATGTACAAGGGCATACATGATAACAGGGGCACAAATAAAACCGCAGATCGCTGCAAGATGTGGAGACTCCATGGGAGCAGTGAAATCTCCTTGGCTCAAATGTTTTTGACACCCTTAATCGGTTAAAGATAGCTCCGTAAGGGAATCGCACCCATAATGGCCCCCCAAACCAGAGCTCTGCCCGATGCACTTAGCCTTCAACTTTATCACAACGGTGCAGAATCCTTTAATTCCGTTGCGCTACGCCAACCGCGGTCGGAGACGCTTTAAGAGCATTATAATGGCTTCCACCACCTTACTTTCCAGCTGAGAAGTGTGCTGTCATGCTGAAGACCTGAACACAGTGCTCTTTATCTTGTTGGATCTCCTTGAGGCACCTATTATGCCAGCTCAACCCTTTTTCACTTATAATAACGCTACTTTGAAATGACCCTTCCTGCTCCCCCTTGTCCCTCATCCTCATCACATGGTTGCTCTTTTCCAAGATATGGATTTCGGGCATCTGCTTAGTGTTAAGCAACTCCTTCCCTTATGCAAACCCAGCAGGGTGCACTTCTTCCGGCCTTCTGATGAGCTCCATATCCTAAAAATACCCATAAACCCTCAATTTATCTTCAATAATTTCTGAAGGCTATCTTGGATATCCGAGAGGATAAAACTGGGAATTCTTTTCTGCTCTGAGGATGAAGGGAAATCTCAAATGTCCTCACAAGACTTAAGGATGT
Source organism: Tor tambroides (assembly GCA_021397915.2). Taxonomy (NCBI): domain Eukaryota; kingdom Metazoa; phylum Chordata; class Actinopteri; order Cypriniformes; family Cyprinidae; genus Tor; species Tor tambroides. The sequence goes on along the minus strand of JAFVLL020042647.1, from coordinate 6,571 downwards.
TTGACAAAACCGGAATGATGAAATTTCTAGACATGTTGGAACTGATGAGCTGCTGAAGCGTACATCTTTTCTGCTGCAAAAGCATCTACATGACAAGTGCCGTGGGACTTCAGCATGATAAGCTTTCATCAGCTGTTATAATAGTGGTATTGTGATTATTTAATTAGTTTTGCATCAAGGGGAACTGATATCCTGTGTAGGGCTATGTACAGTAAGTGTGTGTGTCAGTGTTACAGTGGGGCAAAAGACTGAGAACATGTGGACTTAAAGTTTTAGGACACTAAAACCTTTTGAAATTCATGTAATAAGCATTTTCATAAGTAAACCCCCACTGTTCTCAAGCGTGCATAGGTTTGAGTGAGTCTCTTTGGATCAGCGGGGCTAATGCACTGAGAGTCGACTAAGAGACTCTGTCTGTGCTGTAAATAATGTCCACCTTTAAATCACAATGTGATGAAACTGGATGGAGGAGACTTTCATCTGACAGACAGATGTACAAAACGGCTTCTCAAAACGCCCTCCACTATCACTTCTCATTTTACTCAGTTCTTTGAAAACCATGAAGCAGTTTGGTTCTCGTCAGATGCTTAAAAAAAGTTATAACAAACTGCACATTAGCCCATAGCTGGTTTGAAACCCAAGAACCAACCAAGATGAGCGACACAACACAAGACACAAGAATGGCAAATAAAATGGCAATAATAGCACAGCCAGAAACAAGTCACGCAGATGCATAATTTTCCCCCCAAACCAGTTAAGTGCAAACCCCAGCTTGAAGCTGATTTTATTAGTCAAATTAATCACAGAGTCAAAAGTTCTTACATCAGAAAAATCATGGATGGACCTAATCGTGAAACAGTAATGCTGTCTATGAGGATGCATTACCAACTGTATACGGTTAAGGTTTAAAGGTTAGTATAGTTTATTATTGTTGTTAATATTGTTTCAGCATTGTGAAGGCAATCAGCACTCTGATTGACATGATCAATGAAATCTTTTTGTGCTTGACTGGTTTGTGAAACAAAACACTGGCATGTAGATTATACTTACAAAAAGGCAGATTTTGATGTATTTTAAGCTACTGAATGATTACCAAAATCATATACTATGATATTTATCATGTTGCAACCCCAAAAACCACAGCGCTACCATTCTAGACAACATTAGGGCTGCCGTTTTTCTTTTATAAAGGTGAGAATGAGTATTAGTGGATGTAAATCGTGACTCTTGATCAATTCACAGAACTAAGCTCCGGCTGGAAGGCGGGAGATGATGTGTAATGACTCCTAGCGGTGCCACAGAGACTGCAGATTTAGCCAGACCAAAGGATTAACACTGCTAATTCCTCAAAAGAGTGAATCTCTTCCAAAGAAGCTTCTGTCCTGGCTGGAGCCATCTCAGTCATTTTCATTCATGCAGCACTTCAGATGCCTCCACAGGATCGTGAATCTGCAGAATGTGAAGGCGATTAGCACATAATGCTAAATGAATGTAAACTTATTTAAACAGGATATTTCAGTATCAGCACACGTACTGCATGGATATTCATTGCGTGTCACTCTCACGGAGGTCTGCTTGTGCTTTGTATAACATGACCCATAGCATGTGGTGGCATAAAGCAAAGCTTTCCCTTTGTGCCTAATGCGCAGCAGTCCTGCAGAAACTCGACAGCATGAGGCTGAGGTTTATTAAACAACCTCCAGACCATTAAATCAACTCGTGCTCCATGCAAACCAGTTGCCAAACACATGATGATGCATTTTCAAATGTTTAGAAGTCGGCAGTTCACTGGGTTTAAAATGAAAATCCAAAATGTACAAACATTATTAGACGCCACTCTCCAAATCAGTGCTCCTTCCGTTAAGAAACAACATCCGGATGTTTGACAGCTCGTTTAGGCCAGTCATGATGAAAAGACTTCCCTCGGCCCTTATGTTTCTCTATAGCCACAGACTGCACTAATAAGGCCATGTCTGAATATGGCTGAAGTGGACAATGTGCTGATTATAGCCGCCTTATGCTTACGGCCGTATCAATTATAAAAGTGTGTCTGTTTTTTTGTTGGGGACATTATATTCAAGGAGAAATGAAGCATGACAGGATGTGATTAAAATACCAGCATGCTAACGGACTCGCTGTTGGGCTGTCCCTGGAAGGCAGCGTGGCTCTTTCACATTACTGTCCTCTCGCTCTCTCTCCTCTCGCTCCGAGCAGACATAATGAGAGTCTGTGCCAAGGAAACACTCGGCTCATTTTCGGAGGCTTTCCAGGCCATTGGAAAATTGAGCCATTCTGCCCTGTCTCATTAGGAGCGAGATTAGAGTCAGTGGGTCTCCAATGATTGGGATGATTTGTGCTATAAGGTGCCTTCTGTTTGACACATTCGTGTGTGCGTGTGTTTTTGAAAGTATGCATAGTCCCCAGCGTTTCAACGTACTACAATTTCTACTGTTTATACAACAATTCCCCTACCGATAACGCCGAAGACATGCTTTTGCACCCAAACTGATTTAACCTCCTGGTTGCGAGGTCACCTCTGCCCTTGAGCTACACATTAGCCAAATTACAGACCCTGACAGTGGGCCGATTATTTTATGGAGCAGAACGAGCTAAGAAAAATACGGGTTGGCTGTGAGCGTGGGGGGGTCAGCAGCCGCCCGTGGCGCTGCCATTATCCTGCTGAGTCTCTCAACACCTCCCGGCCACAGATGAAACCTCAAGCTTACCACTGCCTCCATTGTCCAGTTCTCTCCACCCCATCAATCACACACCCCGTCAGTCTGTCCGCACTCCTCTCCTAGAATAGACATCCACAGGTCGGTTCCTGCTCCAGATGATGAGTAATCAGGCCTGGACACAAACCTGAGAGCTGGGGGTGCCAAGCAAAACATCACAAAAGGCTTTTACTGGAAATCGAAATAAATAAATCTGTGCCCTGTTAGTTGAACTACACCACTGCAGCTGTGCCTGGGGGCTGCAGAAGTCCAGCCGGTTCTGCATGGCTGCAGCGTGGCACTGGGCAACAGGTTTCCAGAGGTGGGTGGTGCAAGTTTGGTGGAGTGTGCAGGTGCTGAGGGTTTCCCATTACTGCAATGGGATTTATAGCATTTTCTAAAAAGCAGCATATGAGACTCTGCCCATGGGCAGACAATATACTAACAAAAATGACAATACTGTCATTAATTTAAAAAAAAGAAGAAGTTTTTTTTTTTTTTTTGACAACAATAATAAAATGTGGATCATGATGCCAGTTAAATGATTTTAATTATCACATACTAATGATGAATATATGATGAGCAGAAAATACTAACCCGTTATGCAATAATGTTTTAGAAGAAGAAATATCTAGAGAGAACAATCAAAGTCAGTAATGTCAGGGGTTGAGCCATTCATGCTATAAATGTAATGTTGCAACCTGCACTTGTGCAAAATTAAGTAAATGCAAGTGAGCTAGTCAGGACGTCTACAACACATTGTGAATATGCTCTTTTTGTAAAAACATGTACAAACATGTTGTACTAATTTGTTCCCTTGTGGCTACGATTTATTTACATTAAAATGAGGGAACAAATCAGTATAACTTAGTTGTGATTGAACGATAACAATGGAACATGTTAATAAAACGTGGTCATAAATTAATAAGTAACGGCCATGAATTATTATGGGTACAATATCTATTTTTATTTCCTCACCATGTGCGGTTCTCTGTAAATACATGTTTAAATTAATATATAAATTAATTCAACAAATTTTATTTTCACTTAATTTTTTTATGGTTCTTCTGTAATTCTGTGGTGCTAATTATTACTATTAACATGTAGCATTGTGGTAAATATTTAGGACCTTCTATCCTTAATGAAACATTGGTTTAGTACAGAGAAGTTTTTGTACTAATCTTTCATGTTTTTTAAGAAGATATTTTGGTTTTGCAAGGACGGGAACATTCTAGAAGTTTCTGTAACATTCTGGAATATTCTAGTACTTTCTGGAACATTCCACTCATAAAAGACAAAAATCATCCAACGTACACGTCTAAAGTTTTGGACGACCCACTTTTGGTACACAAAAATGATACACATTTGATTTTAATATTAAGCATGTCAAACTTCATAAAGAAACGTTAAAAATAAAAAACAAAACTTATGGTGTAATTGAATTAATATTGCACTTTCTTGTCAACAAAAATGCAATATGTAAAAATTATATTTTTTAAACAATTTAAAGTATATTTATATGAAAAGACAAAAACTATGACTAAAACAAAAGGATGGGTAAAGATTAACACTGCCCACAATTCACTGTGGAGTCTGGTGACCTCGACCAGGTCAATGCTGTGGCGCAAGGCCGCTTGAATGCAAAAGCAGGAGGTTTTTGTGGCTGCGGCGCCACTGGCCAGAGGAAAGCACCCCTGCTAGGAACTCCAGACAAACATTTTAACGAGCTCTGGCGTGTGTGTATGTGTGTAAAACAGACCTCAAGTGAACATGTTAGCAGAACCCTAGTACTGGTTGGTGGCGACACTTCCACTTAACCTGTTCAGCAAAAGTCTTTCAGACCTCGGCGAAGTGCCTCTTAAGCCATTAAAGTCCCACATTCCAAGGGCTTCCCCATGAGCACTGAGACCTGAAGCCCCAGTCAGAGCTTCTGCTCCTGTCATTTAGCCTTTCCCAGGGACCCTGCAGTCCCAGAGTAATGTGGAGAGCAATAAGCCAAAAGCTGCCAAGCCGTTTGATGGATGGCACCAGTAAGAATAGCACAGCATTCCACAAGGCAGCATCCCCAGTGGATATGACTTTGGTAAATGATGGCGATTGTACATAAAGGCCTGGTCATTAGTCTTTCTCTAGACACATTACAGGGTTGAGGAAAGAGAAGTGGCAGAATGAGAGGGTTCACCCGCAACATTTTCAAGATACGCAAAGGGTTGAGGCAAGGAAGGCGATATTGGAGCTGGAACGGCTCCAGATGATGCTATCAGTGCCTGGGACTCAAACAAAACACCTCACACAACAAAATCAGTGGCTGCACAATTCAAATACAAAGGTACGCTTCAGCTTTCGGTTTCAGACACTGTTTCCCCCAGCAAAAACTAGTCGAGGTGTTTACATTCCAGACAGCTGGAAGGTTGTTCTGTGGTTGCGTCTGTTGGAGATGGTGGCGCCCTGGTCTCCTGCCTATAGGCACGTAGTCTGCTCCCAACTCTTATCCTAACTTCTTCAATCTCTCTTAATGGACAGTATAAGCTGGTTCGACTTAACAGCGGTGGAAGGTGGGGTTAGTGTGGCATGAAGCTATCTGGGATCCTGACCCGCAGGCATCCGGGAATCAATAGCTGGGGTTAGTGAGCCGTGCGAGGGTGTGAAATCAGGGTAACCTCTGGCCCCTGACAACTCTTGAGCTGATCTAGACCTGTAGTTATGCGCTAACTCAGGCCCTGGGTCTAGACGTGGCATAAAGAAACTGGCAAACGGCACTCAAACATATCCAATGATTTGAGCCTCTAAGGACAATACCAAAAAGACAGAGCGCTCTGCGTAATTCCTCCGATTCACTGAACAAACCGGCTTACAATGAGCAACAAGCGTCCCTCGGGCAATAAGACACCCACAAAGAAACACATGGGAGCTCTGAACCCATGGTAACGCATGGAGTCAGATCTGGGCAGAGGGGCCCGCTTCTCAGTAGATCAGACCCTGCAGGTAAGGACTTTATTTATTATTGATTCAGTCAGTGTGGAAGAACTGGAACAAAGCTTTATTAAACTCAATCTCAAATCCTTTGAACGAATTAACCGTAAAAGAGATATTGCGAGGGAAGGAGACTCACATAAAAATGATTGGGAGAAATTTGAATGCTCAGTGTGGCAGCTGGAGTCTTGTATAAAAGTTAAAAGAGCCAATCACATTTTATATGGTCCCACCAATGGTTAAAAGGAAGCAAAATGTACATTTTTTTAAAAATATTGAAACCAAATCTCAACATTTTTCAGAGATTTTGGCTACCCACACTTCTTTGCCTCTAAAAAGGACCCATAGACTGTTAAGAGTCTAAATAGCAGAGCTTCTCTGTCCAAATGAACCGCTGTGTCTCCTTTATTTCCATAGGTGATATTTGTGTATAGCACAGCTGCTCGGCGTAACACACATAAACACATCCTGTGAATATTTTCCTACGTTCTCGTTTGAAGTGCACAGGAAAGCTCCCAGCCACTGTGGTTAGACTGACGCACAAGACAGTGGGTGTGAGAGACTCTGAACTCTGTTATCCTTCATCGACCTTTATATATACACACCAGTTTAGTTTTCTCAAAAAATAGCTTTAATTTTACCTCATTTCTAAATGATTCCTAAACGACTCGTGCGAAGCAGTTCGAAGAATCAGTCTCTCTAAACCCCTCCTTTCCGTGAGCACTCGCTGCTGTGATTGGTCAGATGGCGCAGTCCTTTGTGATTGGTCTACCGCGTACAGCCATGGGTGGACATTATGCAAATGTGTTACTTCGTGACGTACAGCCGTAACAGAATAAGATTCGAATTCCTAATGACTCGTTTAGGCGATTGCGAGCCGACTC
>JAFVLL020042646.1:0-10229 GCA_021397915.2 Tor tambroides | reverse complement strand
ACAAGCACATTACTGACAAACTGGAGCCGCTGGCCAAAGCCTATACGCACACGGGCGATAAATGGAGAGCGCTGGGCTACTCTAAAGCGATCAACACCCTTAAGAGCTACCACAAGCCCATCACTTCATATGAGGTCAGTTCAGATATAGATATGAGTCTGTAGAGGTTTTGGGGTTCACTGAGGTGCTTGTTTGTAGGACACATATGGTTGTCATTGCATGGCGGTTTGCATATTATGACTAGTTTCAAGCATGCATCAGTGATTAAAAAAGAAATACTTTAATAACAGACATTACCATTTAAAAAATACAGTAAAAATATCAATAACTTGGACATAAACATGTTTTTTTTTTTACCCCATCAATTTATAGGAAGCATGTAAGATCCCAGGCATTGGTAAACGCATGGCAGACAAGATCATGGAAATTATGGAAAGTGGGCACTTGCGTAAACTGGATCACATTGGGGAGGAGGTGCCTGTTCTTGAAATGTTCACTAACATCTGGGGCGCTGGAGCCAAGACTGCTCAGATGTGGTATCAACAGGTAAGACTATCATACATGGAATTGTAGTTCAATGTTTAATTTGAAAGATGAATATTAATTGTATGTGTCAGGTGCTACTGTAATGCAACATGACTTGTTAAACTATACATAGCCCTACACATGAATTTCTGGGGGAAAAATAGATATTGTGGCCACAAATTAAGAAGCTGTTTTAGGGAATGAGTTGGTACAATGTGGCCATGATTTAACTAAAATGAGGGATTGAGTTTCAATCAATTTAACTAAAATTAATGTTAAAATTAATTAAAAGGGATAGTTCTCCCAAAAATGAAAATTGTCATAATTTAATCACCCTCATGTCGTTTGAAACCTGTATGAGTTTCTTTCTTATGTTGAACATAAAAGAAGATATTTTGAAGAATGCTGGTAATCAAACAGTTGATGGTCCCCACTGACTTCCATAGTATTTTATGGATTCTTCAAAATATCATCTTTTGTGTTCAACATAAGAAAGAAACTTAAACAGTTTTGGAACGATATGAGGGTGAGTAAATGATGACACAATTTTCATTTTTGGGTGAACTATTCCTTTAACTAAAACGAGATGATATATTGGTACATCTTGGCCACAACTTGACTAAAATGAGGGAACAAATTAATGCAACATGCCCACAAATTAAGATAAATACTAAAATAAGTGTCTTGAGAAATCACAGTGTGTCTAACAGCCCTAGACTCTGTAAATGGCCAAAAAAAAAAAGCCTGTAAACTTATCAGAAAAAAAACAGAGAATCAGCTGGAACCAGTAAATATGTAGTGCAGGACTACCTGTTTGTCTAATAAAATGGGCACTTTTCACACTTCCAAATTCTCAGAACTTAGTACTCAGTACTCAGAAGTGAAAGTCATCGGTAGACTGTCAGTACGTTCAAACCTATGCCAGGTTCCCTCCCTTTTTTTTAACCTTCTTTCCAAGCTAAGATGGGAAATGTTTGGGAAACTAGGTTTTTTTTTTTTTCCCAGTTATGTTTGGTGGTATTAGTGGTGCAGAACATTTACAGCAGCTTTTCAACTTCGTGGAACATATTCAGTAATATTAAGCAACAATCATAATATTTTACAAGTTTAAACGGATGATTTGATTTCTTTTACTATCAAAGGGATTTCGCACATTGGAGGATATTCGCACTAAGGCGGTTTTGAATCACACTCTAAGGATCGGACTAAAACACTACGATGACCTCCTTGAGCGGATGCCGAGAAGTGAAGCAAATGCCATTGAGAAAACGGTTTGTACAGACCTTATTTTAAATGGCCTGCAGTAAAGAAAATAGCCAAAACTGAGGGATTTTCTTTGTTCTTACCATCCATAACAACATCGTCCGGTTGTGAAGAACAAGAATGTATCTACTTGATTTTCACAGCAGTAAATAATAAAACTGAATTTCAAAAAGACAAGCAATCAAAAAAACGAAAACAATTTTGTGTTGGCGGCAGCAAAACTGTCAATCTTCCTTGGTCAGCTGATGGACATAACAGAGATTGTTAGTGAGTCTGCCGTCCCATAGGAAGAGTGGGAGCTCTTGAAAGCTGGCTCTTCATAAGTCAGAAGCTACTGAGCTCCCTTACAGAGTCTTGGGCCCAAGCCAGTTGTTTTCTTACTATTACTTGGAACATCCCACTGTTTTCCTCTTAACAGACCTGATAGATAAAAAGGGCAGATGAAGAAGATGAGTGCAACATGTGCTCTCCTAGCTTGACAGGAATGATAGGTAGAGCATGTAAACTTATTACCTTCAGCATTTCAGCTCTACATTACCAGAATGCTAGGTATAAATTAGTGTTTTAAAAAAAATGCAACTGCACAACTTTTTTTAATCTATTTTATTCTTTTCTATAGTCATAAATGCATGGTTTTTCCAAATAAAGAGGATGCCAGAGGGGGAAAAAATTGAAAATGTTGAGCCTTTTATACTCAGCAAGGCTGCATTTATTTAATCAACGAATACAGTAAAAACAGTAAAATTGTGAAATATTATTAAAATTGTTTCTATTGTAATAAATTTTAAAATGTAACTTATTCCAGTGATGCAATGCTGAATTTCCTGCAGTTTTCAGTCATATGAGCCTTCAGAAATCTTTTTTTTTTTTTTTTTTTTATGAATAGAAGTGACTAAAGAACAGCATTAAAGCATTAAAACTATTACATTTGATCAAATGAATGCATCCTTGTTATTAAAGTAGTAATTTAAAAAATAAAAGTAGTGTATATAAATTATATCAATTATATAAAACATATAAACAAAGTAAATAACATAACTAAAATATATTATATATTATGTGACTGACAGGTGAAGGAGGCAGCTCACAGTGTGGACACACAGCTGGTGGTTATGGCGTGTGGTTCATACCGCAGGGGGAAGAGCACGTGTGGAGATGTGGACGTCCTCATCACTCACCCTGATGGAGAATCGCACAAGGGTGTTTTCAGAAAAGTGTTGCACCTCCTCCATCAAAGTGGTATGCCCTTATATCTCAGAGAAATGTAGAATAATTTGAATTTATGATTTAATAAACCCACAGTTAATGTAATTTTTGTTTATTATTATTTTATGTTCATGATATTATTTTTATTTTCTCATCCAGGTTTCCTGACAGATGACCTTGTTAGCCATGAGGAGAATGGTGAACAGAAGAAGTACCTGGGCGTCTGCCGGCTTCCAGGCCCTTCACAGCACCACAGGCGCTTAGACATCATTGTAGTACCCTATGCGGAATTTGCATGTGCTCTTCTGTACTTCACTGGCTCCGCCCACTTCAACAGATCAATGAGGGCATTGGCTAAGACCAAACACATGAGCCTATCAGAGCACTCGCTGAACTGTGCTGTGGTGAGGCAGCATGGTGTGAAGCTGGTGGCAGGAACTCCTTTACACACACCGACGGAGAAGGATGTCTTCAAACACCTAGGCATACCGTACAGAGAACCACATGAGCGAGACTGGTGAAAAGGCTAGATTCATATTATATTATATGACTGCAAGCTTTACATGAGAACACTTTAGATTTTAACTATATGGAATCATGCTGTTGTAATCACATTTCTAATGTGGGAGAGCACTATAGAATTTTTTAATTTGGATCAAATGGCAACAAAGTTCTTGAACTTTTTATTGGATGAATTTTAATGAGAGAAATGTTATTACCTCTTGATGTATATTACTTAAAATATATAAATTATTAAAGCACCTCAACGTGTTTTTAATTGTTTCTTTTATCCTCAAAGCTTGGTAAATATATCACCTGTAGGGCCCTATGATTTCAGCGATGCGGAAAACGCGGACGGAATCCAGTCATAACGTAATTTACATTTGAACACGGAAAGTGACGGAATTTGTCCAAGTTTGGATGAATTCATCTAAAGTAGCACATTACACTTTAATCAAATCGCGATATGGACAATTATTTGTAAATATTAACCCACAAAAAGACTTAAATATGAATTCTGTGTGTCTCTCTCCGTGTTAATGCATGGCGCAGACGCGCGGTTTTGTTTACTAGTCGTACTGAAGCGCGCGTGGCGCGTGCGGTGATATTAGCGTCTGCTGTATGAAGGTAGAATTATGCCTAAAATATTTGCATACGCAGGGTAAGATTTGTGAAAGTGTACATAAGACTGTAAGCGTAAATTAAATTTGCATGCGTAAGAGAAGCTTTGTAAAGGTGTAAATCATGTTTCAAGCGCAAGAAAAAACGATTTGCAGCATTTTGCCGTCACTCGTAAGTGTAATCCATGTATTGTGAAACTGCAGCTTCATGCTAACACAAAATAAATATGATCTGCATTCTTATGACTTCCATTTTTCCACGCTTACACTTTCGGCACGGTTTTTTCGCCAAAATACTGTCAAAAGCACTGCAAGTCTGTGAACAGTGATTTGCAAGCGAAAACAAGTTTAAAGAACTGCAAAACGGATTGACCGCGTAGAACCAATCTGTATGTGTAAAAAAAACAGACTGTCAAATGTCTAAATGATTTGTTGTGTATGTAGGGCAAAAAGTTCCCGAAATAATCCGATATGTACAGCTCCGTCTTTCTTTTATCTGCGCTTACAGTTTTGGCACGATTCTCTCAGTAAACTGAGTTTTGCAAGTGTGAAGGGGAGGGCGGGTCCACCTTCTTTTTGTATCCAATCAAATGAGGCTCTCGGTGACTCTCCATTTACTCTTTTCTGATTGGTTCAAATAAACATATCATACGCCAAGACATTTATCTTCATTTAGATCGGGAACATTCTCGCTGCCGGAATGATACTTTTAAAGTACACATACAGTAAAAAAACAAACAAAAAAAACAAATACCAACTTAATTAAAACATGATATTTTATAAGTTGTGTACCATTAGGCTATGTGTTCATACTGAATTTCGAGCTGTGTAGTATCCTTCTCCTCCTAAACAGGCTATATGATATATTTAGTTTATTGTAATATTATATTGTAATTTTGATGATAATTAAAGAAGCTCTAGTATCTGCACTAGCCTAATACATGCATAATTTCACCTGTCTACTGATCAGGGATGGTTAAATTTTTTAACAAAAATTTGGTTCAATAATAATTGAACCAACAGAAGCAACAGTAATATTTTTTTCTTTAACGTTGTAATTTAAGGGGACTTTACAAAACATTACTAAAATATTTATTAAATATTTATCTCTAAATTATTCACTATTTATCATCTGTAATACCATCGTGTAACCACTAGATGACTGTTTAGCTCTCTATATATAAACACATAAACATGGCTGTGTGGAGGGGAATTAGGATATAGACATGATTTAAGATACATATTTATCAAAGTTTTTGCATTAGTCAAATCTGGACACAAAGAAAGCATTTTGTTACTCATTCTTGATTCATATAATAGCTTGATCGGTCACATGAAAGTAATCAGAATCAATACTGAAATTTCAAAAATATACAGTTGAGTGTTAAAAACCATAAACAGAGACATGGTTTGAAAAATCGACAAAATCAGATTTAAGTAGCTTTATTGGCACAGCAAAAAAAAAAAGGTTTTACAACGTCTAGCACTCTGATACCATAGTGTTGAGCATTATCACATAACATCATTTTAATTATAAAGTTTAACATCAGTGGTGTAAGCAGATTATGAAATTTCAATGTAAAGCAAAACCAAACCAAATAATGTTAACACCAGCTCAATAATTCAGTATGAACACATGGGAGTCTAGCCTAAAGGAGCACGACTTATAAAATATCATGCTTTTTTTTATTATTTATTTAATTAATTATTTTTACTGTATGTGTACGTTAAAAGTATCGAGAATGTTCCCGAACTAAATGAAGATAAATGTCTTGGCGTATGATGTGTTTATTTGAACCAATCAGATAAGAGTAAATGGAGAGTCAGCCAGAGCCTCATTTGATTGGCTACAAAAAGGTGGACCTGCCCTCCCCTTACGCTTGCAAAACTCAGTGAGAGAATCGTCCCAAAACTGTAAGAGCAGATAAAAGAAAGACGGAGCTGTACATATCGGATTATTTCGGGAACTTTTTGCCCTACATACACATCAAGTCATATTGTCAGACATTTGACAGTCTGTTTTTTACACATACAGATTGGTTCACGCGGTCAATCCGCTTTGCAGTTCTTTTAAACTGTTGTTTTCGCTTGCAGATCACTGATCAGGCTGCATGTTTTTAATCAGATGTATGAAAAAACCGTGCCAAAAGTGTAAGCGCGGAAAAATGGAAGTCATAAGAATACAGATCATATTTATTTTGCTTTAGCATGAAGCTGCAGTTTCACAATACATGAATTACACTTACGAGTAACAGCAAAATGCTGCAAATCATTTTTTCTTGCGCTTGAAACGCGATTTACACCTTTACAAAGCTTCTCTTACGCATGCAAATTTAATTTACGCTTACAGTCTTATGTACACTTTCACAAATCTTACCCTGCGTATGCAAATATTTTAGGCATAATTTTACCTTCATACTGCTGTCTCACTTAATGAGGACATAAATACATGATCAACATCTCCAGAACTGCTCTCACTCAGAGTCCTTTCATGAGCATTTTCATTTGAGTAAAACTTCATATCATGGCAACCCGTCAAATTAAAAGTTCGATTAAACATGAATACATTGTGGCAGAAATACCTTACTATTGTTCAGTAGAATGTACGTAATACTACTACTATTACTACTAAAATTAAAACCTTATTTTTAAGATGTAATAATACAATATTTCTTCACTGTTTTAATTGTAATAGTAAATCCCCTTTATTTGCCAAAAAAGATATTTCTGAGAAAGAAAAAAAAAAGATATTTTATAAGGCTATTATAAGAATAAATGGAACTTGTTTTTATGCATTCAAATAATTAGACATGCTAAAACACAGAATTTGGTAACAAAACATAAGGGGGGAAAAAATAAAACATTTCATAGGGCCCTAAACATGTCATTTTTGTTAAGCTTTTAATAAATTGAGGTTAAATTAAGTTTCATGATTGTAATTAATTAGACGTGCTTTTTGATTAATAAAATTTATTTTAACCATTAAAAAGGGGTCCAGAAAAAATTAAAACAGAGGGGAAAAAAAATAATTGGGAAAAAATAAAATGTATTTCATAGAGCCCTACACCTGTTACTTCTGCTTCCTTTTCAATATTATACACTCTTATAAAATGTTGTTTTTCACATGCTTATGGATCAGTTTCAAACAGATCAAGCCAACCCTGAAGTCTTGTCTGTTGATTAGCTTGAACTAGGTTTTGGTAGGTTCTTTTTGATCAAATCATTTAAGATATGGAAAAAGAGTGAGTCAATTAAGATTCAAAACAACATTTGAATGCTGATTATGGAAGGAAAATTTTATCATGATACAACATTCGCTGATGAGTTGGTGTTTCGAATCTGAAAAATAGTCTGGACTGAACAAGTTTCTTTAGTGAATGAATTGAATGAACTTGTGTCGTTCGTGAATAGATTGAACAAGTCAACTCGTTGATAAACAAGAACATGCTGCTCGCCAGAACGAGTGGGGACATTACTTGATGACTTTCTGTAGTCTTTGTTGTCAAACAAGTCTTGTGTAAACATTTTTAATGGAGTCTCTTAGTAGGTTCTGTTGACATTTGATTTGGTCATCACGAATGACTTAAGGAATCGATTGAGATGAATTTTTAAGTGACTCATTCATAACACAAAAACACTCACCTGTTTTATTTTTCTTCTTACACTTAACACATCTGTCTTCAAATTCCAGCATCTGTATTTCTTGTTTTACCACATTTTAAACATTTCTGTCAAGAAGGTTTTTTTCTGTGACATTTCTGACAATACGAAGATAGATACGTTTGTATGGACAGATACTACATTCACAAAGCACGATATCTTACATTTAAACCAAATTATAAAGTTGGTTTTCTGACTGAAGCCCATCACCACTGAAGTCATCAGTGCTATCAGCATCTTCATCCTCAGAAAGTTGCTTGATGCACACAGCATTGGTCAGGGCTGAGACATGAGGCTGGATCGAGGAGACCAACATGGTGTCTGAAGTCACATTAGAGGGCGGCACTTCGGCAGGTGTCTCTGTTTAGAACTTAAGTTCAGACATAAGGGAAAAATTACTATTAGTACCACTGATAAAGGGATGCTTACTGAAAGAAACTCTTCAGGCTCATTTTATTTTATACAATGTTCAAAAATATTAAGAATACATTTTATGTATAATGAGGAATCAACATGTCTTATATTTCTAAATTATTATTCATTTTGATAATTTTGATCAGGCTTCTTGAAAAAAAGGAAATTCTATTAAACAGTCTGCTATACTGCTCAATACTATGGGGTCAGGAAGAATTTTTTTTAAAGAACTTAATACTAAATTAAAAAAATAAATTGATCCAAAGTGTTAGTAAAGACATATATAATTGTACAAAAGATTTTTATTTTAAATAAATGCTGTTCTTTTAAACTTTATATTCTGAAAAAAAAAAGAATTGTTTCCAACAAATGTTAAGCAGCACAACTGTTTTTAACATTTTATTTTTCAGCATACTGGAATAATTTTGAAGGATCATGCGACACTGAAGACTGGAGTAATAGATGCTAAAAATAAAAAAGTATTTGCTTTGCCATCGCAGACATTTTAAAATGGAATAAATAAAATATATTTTAAAATATTAAAATAGAAAACAGTTTAAATTGTAATAATATTTCACAATATTGCTGTTTTTACTGTATTTTTTTTAATTAAATGCAGCCTTGGTGAGCAGAAAAAAAAAAAAAAAATCTTACCCAACCCTAAATGTTTGAATGGTAATTTATTATTATTATTACTTTTTTTTCATTACTATGTAATCTATTATTTATTACTAAAACAAGAAGTGAAAGTTTTGTTTAATTCAGTCAAATCAGTCAAGTCATAATGTTATAACCAAATTGCAGGAAGTCATTTTATTGTCATGTGACAGAAAGGCCATAATGGTAGACCCACAATAAGTCTCTTAAAATATATTATCAAAAATATCATATAAATATCATAATATGCAAAATTAGTTCAGGTTGTCAACTTTTCAGTGGTATGACCCCAAAAATTATGAATAAATGAAATGAAGAGGCGGCAATATATTTAGGGTCTAAAGAAAATATTTATTAAAAAAAAATAAATAAATAAACAAACATAATCCAAGAAATATTTTTTTTTTAATTTAGATTTTAAAAATACCCCCTTGGATGACTATATTTATAATTATTCCCACATTATTTTATATATTTCTATTAATTAATTTTAAAGCATTACACACATCTGAACCAAAAACATATGGATTTTCATATAGTAATGTGGAAATGGGCTAAAGTCATACCTTATTTTTGAAGTACTGCCTAGCATAGCTCTTCACCTGTAGAACTGCCCTAGTGCCGATTAGTTTGGCAATCTTTGTCCACCTGCAGCAAAACTGCTTCTAGAAAACAAAATACAGTTTGACTCCTTTTATATATGTGTGAGTGAGAGTGAGAGTGTGAGATAGAGAGTGTGTGTGAGAGAGAGAGAGTGTGAGAGAGAGAGAGAGAGAGAGAGAGAGAAATTTGATCCTAACAACTACAGAGGCATCTGTGTGAGCAGCAACCTGGGAAAGTTATTCTGTAGCATAATAAACGCTCGACTATTAGACTTCACACACGATGTACTGAGCAGAAGTCAAATCAGATTTTTAACCAAATTACCATACATCCGATCACATCTATACATTACATACTCTAATTGAAAAACATGTTAACCAAGATAAAGGTAAAATATATGTATGCTTTATCGACTTCAAAAAAGCTTTTGACTCAATTTGGCACCAAGGACTATTTTACAAAAATACTGAAAGTGGCATAGGAGATATAAAGTCATAAACCTATGACCTTATTAAATCAATGTACACTGAAAGTAAATGTGGCGTAAAAATCAGCACCAAACGTACAAGGTATCTTTCCCAGGAGCGTGGAGTGAGACAGGGCTGCTGCTTAAGCCCAACATTGTTTAACATTTACATCAATGAACTGGCTCTCAGTCTGGAGCGATCTGCGGCCCCTGGCCTCGCTCTACACGGCTCACAGATCAGATGCCTGCTGTATGCTGATGATCTGGTTCTGCTGTCTCCCACTCAACATGGTTTACAGCAGAACCTGGACCTG